>CAUYPK010103651.1:0-23126 GCA_963574355.1 Loris lydekkerianus
TTTCTTCTGCATGGTCTAACCTGTTGCTGATACTTTCCATTGTATCTTTAAGTTTCCTAATGACTGCCTCAGTTTCTTCAGCTCTGCCCTATCCTTTCTATATTATTAATATCATTCATCTCTTATTTGATTCTGTTTTTGGATTTCCTTTTGGTTATTTTCCACTTTATTAGCAGTTCCCTTCATTGTTTCCATCATTTCCTTCATTGTTTTCATCATGTGTATTCTAAATTCCCTTTCTGTCATTCCTAACATTTCTTTATAGGTAGAATCCTCTGCAATAGGTACCTCATGTTCCCTTGGAGGGGTTGCTCTGGACTGGTTCTTCATGTTGCCTGGAGTGTTCTGCTGATTCTTCCTCATGAGTGATTTCTTTTATCTGTTTCCTTGCCCTAATTTTCCTTTCACTTCCTCTTTCTCTTTAAGTTCCCATGCCTGTGGACTAAGGTTTTGATGAATCCTTTTGGTATAGGACCAGAAGGATGAGAAGGTTGAAGAGCAAGAAGGGATAGAAAAAAGAAAAAGAAAGAAAGTACAAAAAGAAAATAGAGAAAGGAGAGGTGGTGGGTAAAAGGGAATATTGACAAAAAGAAGAGAGGCCCAGAAAGAGGGAGAGAGAGAAATATCAGTGTACGGTAGGGTACTTTTACAGAATCTTAAAAAAATTCCAAACTCTGGGGGTGCCCAGTTGGGTGGTTCCCTCACATTCAGCAGCTCTTTGCTAACTTGATCAGTCACAGTACTCTACCTCCACCAAGTAGAGAGGAAAGACAAAGCTATAAATCAAACCAAAACAAGCAAACAGAAAACTTTACGGGATAAAATTGGGTGTAAAAACAAATAATAGAGGTAGAAACACAAGCAAAAATGAAGTTGTAATTATTGAAAAAGGTAGCAATGGGAAATTGTATTTAAACTACACAAATGGAGAAAGAAAAGTAAGAAAAAAAAGAAAATAAAAAATCTGTATGGAAAAGGTTGAAATTAAAAAATGAAACAAAATAACAACAAAATAAACAAAAAACAAACATCACAACAACAAAAAAAAGCAGCGTATACATCTTGTTGAATATTATCTGGGCAACAGGTGGTCTTCTGGGGTATGAGATGTTAATCACAGTGCTGATACGACTGGAGGCCTCTATTGTTTTCTCAAACCCCAGAGGGTAGACACCCTAAATCTCTCTTTAGCCCTCTTAAAAGGCACTTTAAACTTCTAAACTTGGCTAAGCAAAAGCTTTCCCAGAAAAGTGCTTGTCACTGGGATTACTGCTAAAGTGGCTATCCACTTACGCAGTGTGCCAAAACTGGTCTCACTCTGTCCTTGAGGTTTGAGGCTGTAAGGTGGCTCAGTCCCCACCTTTAGGCTGCTTAGTCACTAGGTTACCAGCTCCCACCTGATCCTTGCTCTGCAACTCTGAGGGCAGAGCTTGCCATGGGAGTTCTCTCACAATGGTTCCATGCAGCCCATAGCCAAACACTATTAGCTCCATCTGGCTTAGCTGCTCAGTCTGGGGCCCTAGACAATGACCAAAGTTCTCTGCACTCCTGCTCAAGCTCTCCCCAGGGCAGTTTAACTGAGTGTCAAGTCCAAAAATACCAAAACAGTTCACAGGTAAGGCCTTTCCGGTATGCAGTCTCACTGCTGCTGTACTTACAGCTGCTGGCTGGATTAGACCAATCGAACACACGTGACCACTTGCCAGTTTTCCACTGTTTTTGTCCTCTTATTAGGGTCCAGAAGTCTCTTGCTGACTCCCTGTATCTTCAAAGAGATGGTTATAGGCAGATCTCACCAGCCAGAGATGCCTGGAGTCTTGTCTCCCCAGACTCACAGTGCCCAGTTGCAGGGAAGCTGTTACTCGCCGGCCATCTTGCTCTCACCCCATGTATTGATCTATTACTCTACATGTAATTTCTGTATCTTTGATATGTATAAAAACCTAATAATTCAACCACTGCAAGTCCACTTGCTCAAGGCTTCTTGGACATGGCAGCATGCCACAGTTCTCAAATTTGGCTCAGAATCAACCTCTTCAAATTATTTCAGAGTTCAGCTTTTTTTCTATTGACAATGTATACTTTCATATCTCCCCAGGTCTTATTTTGGAAAAGGTATGGTCATCTTCTTTCTTCTAGCCTACAAGTAGAGCTGAGCAGAAGCTTTTAGCCTAAAGGACATTACCGCAGGGGGTTAGAAGCAAAAGGGAGCTAGTTACCTTGAGCTTTCCTTCTTCCACTGTTAAATCATCTACATTTTAACCAAAAGACCCTAACTTCCTTTCTTAAAATCAGCATGAAGTTTAGAGAGCCAAAGTAATGCTTCCAAATATCCCTCCATCTTATAGTTTTCATAAACTTTAAAAAGATTTTTGTTCCTGTCTTTGTCAAAGTTTGGTTGAGTTATTTTTCAGGAGAATTTATTCTATTTTTGGATATCTAAATTAATTAGAAAGCTTATCCCCATACTGAATGAACTCTAATACAGCATTTAGAATAGAAGCTGATACATCATAAGAGTTTAACACATTAGCTTAATTATTATTACTACTTCTAATGGGCAGTTTGATTAGATGGCATCATATATATATATATATATATATATATATACACTTTATATTTTCAGAAGAAAAAATTCTGTTTTTCTTAATCTCTTGATTATTGACACACCTTCATATCAGCCAGCTTTTATACCAGAAGGAAAATTAGTTGAATAACAAACACACAGAAGGCATTGTTTGCTGCTGGGAGACAGATGCTATGATAAAGTTCCTCCTAATTAACTAATTTCAAAAATCCACTCATTCATAAACTGTCACTATCACCAGTGGGATGAATATGTTTTTCAAGCATAACACTCACAATATGCCAGCCAGTAATGTTCACATAACATGGCTTTAGCTTGACCAAACAGCCCCTCTTCAGCGCAGAGCAGGTGGGACTGGAAGGGCACCCATCAGAACCTGTGGGGTCCCAAGCCAACCCATGCTGCCCGGCACTGAACAATTCTCAGGTTTATGAAGAATAGAAGACATTTTGCAAAGAAATTTAGCATTCTTCACTCAAAGACAATACCTGGAGACAAAAAAGAATGATTGGAGTTGACTGAAATACAAATGCAAAGTTACTCCCTGGTGACCCACCAGAAATAACCCGGGAGTCTGAATTATTTCTCATCAGCCCTCAGTGCCCCAGCTCGGCCCCCACTGGCTTTGTTATGCAATGATAGTTATTGTGTTGGTTGCTAGAGAATCAGGCAAAAAAGCTGCTATTCTTAAAACTAGTCTGGAAAATATTCATTTCAGTTTGGGGAAAGACTTTTTAAATGGCTGTCAGGAATGCATTTGAAGTGGAACGAAAGGATAGGATGAATTGAGCTTGATTTTCACGGTTTCCTGTCAGGATAGGAAAAACAAAAGAAAACATTGTTTTTTAGAAAACATTATTTCATTGTCATTGTAATGAGCAATTCTGACCCTTTTTTTCCTGCCTAGGGCCACATTTTGTCACAGTACAGTGTGCATGTTAAGTAGGAATTAGAAAAAACTAATCTTAAATTAATAACTGCACAAAAGATTGTTTTTGATGGGAAAGGAGTGTTCATGCTTAGAGTTTGTTCATTTAAAATAGATATTTAGCCTTTACCTCTAATGCTTTTTTCTTATGAAAAATCACAGAGACCTTGACACTTTTCTCTTATTTTCCAAATCTAATTGCAAATGTGTCTGTATCTTGTGTGTAACACAGACGCATGTTGAAATACAGATCCATTGTCCCTAGTGGCACTTGGGGAAAGCTGATGTCTCTGTAATAAAACTGAAATGTTGCTGAAAAGATCTCCCCAAATATTGATGTTGTCTTCCAGAAATACCACAATTCAGTTTTTGTGAACTGGGGTCTTTAATTAATTTACTTATTTTAGCATTTACTGTTAATAACAATAACAGCTATTTATTGAGCACCCTTTTCATACCTTTAATATTTTCAATTGTTTACCAGATAGGCATTATTAACCTTGACTTAAGAGCTGAGGTAAACAAAGCTCAGAGACATTAAATAACCAGCATAAGGCCATATGGCAAGTTAACTTTGAGGCTAGAATTCCCACACTTACCTTGGTGTCTCTATGGCTTATTTTACTATAGCCTTGTTTCTCTTCTGTCTTCTAAAACAGGACCTGCCTTGGGTGAAGATGGAAATCTTGCACACCTCAGCAGGTCAATGCTAGTCAATTCCTCATGTGTGGCTATTGAGCACTTGAAATGTGGCCAACCTCACAAGTAAACAAGGCATTTATGTAATTTTAGCTAATTTATTTATTGTTTTTTCAGGAAAAAGTATTTATTGCACTTTGATGAAACTCAAGTCATAGCTCCAAAAGCAAAGTGAATATAGTGCAATTGTCCCTTAGTATTCAGGGTGGAGGTGAGGTGGAGGGTGGTTTCAGGACCTTCTTGGATCCCCAAATCTGAGTCCTGGATAATGGCGTGCTATTTGCACATAACCTGTGTCCATCCTCCCATATACTACAGTGCCTGACACACTGTCCGCTCTGTGAGTAGCTGGAGTCCTGCATTTGTACTTTAGGGAAGAATAACAAGGAAAAAAGCCCATTCATGTTCAGAACAGATGCAATATTTTTCCAAACATTTTTAAACCAGTGGTTTAATCACTAGAATCAGAACCCCATAGATACAAAGTATCAACTGAACTAGGGAATCTTTCGAGTGGAAATATTTCTTAGAGACCATTTATGATCGCATCTCTTCAGAAAGAGCAATATAGACATCCCTGAATTTATGGCCCTTCCAGATACTGGGCTTTTTACAAACTTGAAGGTTTTCATCAGCCGTGCATTCAACAAGCCTGTAGGCACCTTCTGTTCAGCTGGGTGTGCTCACCTCATGTCTCTGTGTCAGGAGCAATGGAGTTTTCATGGGGTGGGGGCGGTCATTTTAGGGGGTTTTTTTGAGACAGAGTCTCACTCTGTCGCCCTGGGTAGAGTGCATTGGTGTCATAGCTCACAGCACCCTCAAACTCTCAGGCTCAAGTGATCCTCCTGCCTCTGCCCCTGAGTAGCTGGAACTATAGGTGCCTGCCACAACGCCAGGCTAATTTTTCTATTTTCAGTAGAGCTGGGGTTTTGCTCTTGCTCATACTGGTCTTGAACTACTGAGCTCAAGTGGTTCACCCACCTCAGCCTCCCAGACTGCTGGGATTAAGGTCAATTAAGTATTTTTAAATTAAAGTATATATGTTCTTTATACATGATATTACACATTTAAAAGACAACAGTGTCCCATAAACATAACTTTTACATGCATCAGGAAACCAGGCAACACACGACTGGCTTTGCTGCGGTAGTCCTTTTCTTGTGGGGATCTGGAACTGAACTCACAGTAGCTCTGAGGTGAGTGAGGCTGCACTTCTTATTGAAAATACTTCATTTAAAAGGCATAACTCAAGAACTACCAAGAATCTTCAGCCGGGGGCTGCAAGGCCCTGGGAAGCAGAGAGCCTAGGTAAGTAGCTAGCAGGAGCAGGCACCAGGGGGCTTTCCTCAACAAGCCACTGCCCCCTCCGTGAGTCACCCAGCAGTCACTGGGGTGCTCTAGAAGCAAACATGATTGCAGCATGGGCCCCTGCGAGGCCCTGAGACCCCAAGGCCTTAAGGTGGGGTAGGGTCCCGTCCTGCAACCGGTGCTTGCAAGAGGAGTTGTCTTCACAAGATGCGAAGGCCCTATGGCCAGGAGAATGAAGTGTGGCCAGAAAGTCATCTGAAGCTGGTAATGTCCTCCAGACCCTACGTGGCAAGACAGAGCCAGGAACTGCAAGCACGGCGCACAGCAGGGAGGCCTTTGCTTGTCCCTGGGAGCTCATCCTACGGCCACCACTGCAGACTAGTGCACATAGCCACCAAAACACGGCTTCTTCATACATGATTTCTGGAACACTGCACAACACAGCAGCCTCTCCAGCGGGCAATTCCATTCCAGTTTAAGGTAACACACTGCTGGTGTGGAGATTTCTCAGGGGGAGCTGCTGTCTTCCCCCACCTCCCTAGGCACCTTCCTAGATAGAATCATCTAAACAAAGTCCCATTGCCCAGCAGGAACGGCCTAGTTGTCATACCTGACCTTGGCCTGCAGCTCTTTGGTGATTTAGTTCACGAGCATCGCCAGCAGCTGCTGCTGCAGGGCCTTGCCCCCCATGACCAGTGAGGTCAGCTGCACGGGGTCTGTCCAGTCCAGGTGCCTGACCATGGCAGTGGCTTCATTAAAGAGCTTCTGCTGCTCGGCAGGGGACAGCTCCAGCTCCATTAGGATCCGTGGAACTGGCTTAAATTGTCCACTTGTCATCCAGGCACCTAGCGGACCCCCGAAGTTCCCCCCAATGGCTATTCCTTGTGGGCCACTGACCAAACCACGACAAAGGCCACAACCCCAGTGACCAGGGCTCCCTTCTCTGAGTGCTTGAGGACCACCTTCATCTTCCTCTGCTTGGAGATGGAGCAGAGCAGCTTTATCATGTCACCTACCACGAGGGGCATCCTATGGTGCCTGGGCTACAGGCCAGCCGGCTGCATGCTCCTCTGAGGTCAAAGGTCAGCTCTGCACCCAGAGCAGCTGGAGGGGCCCAAGGGCCACCTGTGCCACCTAGTCTCACCAACTTTAGCTAATCTAAATGTAAATGGCACACAGACCTGGCTAGTCACTACTGTGTTCATGCACCTCTAAAACAAATAGGAATTTATAAGTCAAAATATAAGTAGACCATAGTCTGCTTAATAAGGTTGACTTTTGGACTCAATGGCGAGTACCATCTTATTTTTATTCTTTTCCCATGAAATTCATTCCTTGTTGGCTGTGGACTCAATAAGGAACACCCTTTATCCTTAAGGGGTGAGTGTCCAGGAGAGGGCCTGCTGCTCCCCCAAGTTGGCAAGAAGACCCGCTTCCTGTGCTGCCTCCCCAGTCAGCACTCACGCTGGCAGGCCTCATCTGCTGCCCATTCACCTTTGTCCACCAAAATGCTGTGCACACACAAAATTAAATGTCCTGCTCACCAGCCAAATGCTAAGGGAAAGATTCTTCACAACTCTCTAAAACAATGATTATTTCTTTTTACTTTTGTTTTTAATGTAAAAATCTGGTTTATTTGTTTCTTTTTCTTTTTTTTAAATTTCAGGTTAATAAGAGGGTACACACAATTAGGGTCATTTCCTTTTCTAAGTATTATTAAATGTTAACTACCCACTACCTTAGCATCAGCTTTCAGACTTTCAAACATCTTAATGAGAACAACATGAATTTCTCAATGTCTACTCAAGTCAACATCTATCTCATTTAATCAGCACAACAGTTCTGTGAGGTAAATATTAATATACCCAGCAGCCCTCTGCATTTCACAAATAAGGAACTTGTCTGCTTAACTTCAAGGTGGTAAACTTCTCCCACCTCTCTACCCTGTCATTAGTGTCCAAACCTGTCATTACCTTCTCTGTCAGCTGCATATTGATCTTAGTTGTGGGACACATCTATGGCACAGAAAGAGAAACAATTGGACAAATGTCAATCAGAAGAAGCCTCGGTAGAAGGACCTCACAGAATCCTAATCTTCTCCAGATCAATATCGGCAGAACAAGGAAAATGTGTGGAAGTTAAAACCCAATTGAACTTTTTAGATTTAAAATAATATCTGATTACTGCTAAAGATAAACTGCTGAGACTGCATGTATGACAATAAAATTAGATTAATGTAAAGATGAGATTTGATTAACTACTTAGGATCATCCATCAAGATTTCGTGTGTTAAATTCGATTCCATTAGGTAACGAAAAAAACATCAACTTGGTATAAAATTACACTCTTGCTATGCAGCCTTGCAGTACAGCATTTGTGAGCACCCAGGTTAAACCCAAAGGTCTAGAAAAATGCTTTCTCAAAAAACCTGAAGCAGCAAGGAAAAAAAAATATCATTTCATCCACCTACTACATAGTTCTCAAATTTATCTACCTGAAGCTGATAACTAGCAGTGAACTTGGATTTGCATTTGGATTGATAGTTAGGATTTCCAAGCTCTTTTAAAGAGAAAGATGTTATCAAGAAATTGTGTCTCAGTCTGTAGCATTTCTACTTCTTCAACAGAAAGTAAAGGACAAAAGCAAGTAGTCTTTGGGTTTCGTTAAATACTAGTATTTCTAAAGATGTTTTTCCATTCTTAATGCTTTACCTACAGAGTGTTATTTAATGTGAAGTGTGTGTGTGTGGGCACAAACACACATCTTGTATTGTAACTCACACCCTTGTTCCACTGTTTGCACTATAGACAGGACCTTCTTTAAAAAATTTAAGAAAGTGTTAAGAGATGATTCTTCCTTGACCATCCCCCTTAAGTTTTCCAGATGGCATTTATAAACATACGTATAAAATGATCTTGTTTCTCAAATTATATTTCCAAAATATAGGACTGCTTCCTTTCATTCTAATTTTCTGAATAGTGATAGGAGAGCATTTTCAAATATTACTGCCCTGTTTTCTCTCAGCACCCGTGACAATGATTTCTCTACATACTAACTACCCTTTTCCCTTAAGTCTGTGTCCAGATACATGACTGCAGCTAGTCCTTGTTTTGCACCCTTCTTCACATGTGAAGTCTCCCTCTCTGGGAGCACTGAGAGTCTGTCTAGGGAGACATTGCAAATGAAGATAAATTGACACTGTGCCTTAGGAGCGCTGGTCACAAATGCAATTTTCAAGAAGATGGTGACTGGCCTCCAAAAGTATTCATATCAATGAAACATGACAGGTGTCACCAAGAACAGAGATCCCAGGCAAGGGGAAATTAGAACCTCTCATGTCCCTACTCATCTGTGGTTTCCTAATTGCGGCTGTTGGCATTAATTGATGCTGGTGCCATTTTTGATCATGTGGGGCTGTCTTGAGTGACTTGCATTTTCAAAGGACTTGACATTCTGAGAGCCACAGCATGTTTGAATCAAATTTGCTTTCAACATGCCATGTTCAAGAATCTTCTTCCGAAGGTCATTAGTGAAAACATCCTGGGCAAATCCATCGCCCCTTGAAATTGCAATGCCACCAAGGACACCATTCATGGTTTATTTTCTACAGCTGTGAGACTTGCAGAAAGAGCATTAACTCTCTATGCAACTGATAATTTATCAGTGTGGCTGTATGGTTGTATAACCACACATCCATTTCTGATAGTGGTTTGTCTCCCAAGTGATATTAAAGTGCCCTTCTTTAGGTATACTTCGGGCAGGGGGGGAAGCAATTGCATTTTATGCTTTTATTGGTTTGAATGAAACAAAAGTAATTTGGAGTTGCAAACAAGATTTCTTCTTTAATGGCAGAGTAACTCTATGATTTTAGATGTAGGACACAAGTTTGCCATAAAGAAGGAAAGGAAGCCCATCTGGTTTCTTCCATTGTTCTTAGATGTAGTTAAGAAAAGGAACTTATCCTTAAGTGCCATGTGTTTTTCAGGAAACACGTAAATGCAGCTCCTTTAACCATGGGTGACCCATTGGTTCTATTGATGATGTATACAATTCTCAGGACCCAGATGTGGGTCGTGGGTGGGAAAATTTGCCTCTGCTCTGGAAGGTTCATTGAGAGATCAATGCACAATAAGGCAGATTAATAAAAGAAACAGATTTATTTACTGTGTGTAAGGATCGTCAGTCTTTATACTACAAAAGTTCGTAGTTTTTCAGTAAGGCCAAAAATCAATCTACCTCTCTGCCTGCTTTCTTTCTCTTTCTCTCTTTCTCTTGCTAGCAGCCCCCATCAACCCATCCACCCACCCCCACCCCAGAGATCCCTTTCCACAAGCCACAGAGGAGCCCAGCAGACCCAAAGGAAATGTCAATTTTCTTTATAATCACTAGACCTTGTAAACCAAATCCACCTTTTAGAATTTCTTTCTGAAAAGCTCCTGGATGACAGATAGAATAGGAACATCAAGCCTCAGGATTGGAAACACCTGAAAAATGTTTGTCTTCAACCTTGCCAGAGGAAAAGTAGATGGGCCAGTTTTTGTAAGACCTTGTGAATTTGGCAGCACTTACCTTTCTTTGTCCCTCTTAAATTTACCACCTGCTTGATCTCAACTGAGGAAATTCTTTTTTTTCTTTGAGATGCCACATTATCCCCTTGGTTATACTCCCTCTTTCCCTCTTTTTTCTCTTTCTAAGATAAAATAAAATCTTAGCCTAGAGAAATTCTTTTCTAGTCCCACCTGGAGCACCTGAGCATTCTACCCCAACACTGAGAGCACAGTGAGAATCACAGAGGGATTACCCATTATCCCAGAGGGGTCCAGAAATTTATATACCCTCATTTCAGAGGGGAGGGGAAGATGAAGAATATAGATAATTCTATTGAGGGACAATAAACAGTTATTAGAGAGGATAAGTAGATAGTTGGGGGAATAAATGGATAATGGAAACAGCCTTGTAAATAATCTCTTTGGAAATTAGATTAAACTGAGAAATGGGTATTATGTTTAAATAGATTTGAGCCTGCTCTGGTTATATTCATGGTTGGCTTCCTGTAATATATTGAGATAATGGAGAAGGGAACAAGAAGTCAACTTTTTGTGTGTATGTGTGATGGGTCAGAATTTTTTTTATCAAAGAGATATAAAGCTCTTTCCAAAGCCTGTTGATCACTAAGGGCCTTTAATTCAAAATACTCTTTATGCTGAAGAGTCATATTTTGGGTGAAATTTCCTAAGCTCCTTCACAGAGCAGTGGCTTGGTTCCTTGTGTCTGTGCAAGAGCTTAGGGATTAGCATCATTTCAGCAGATATAAATGAAAAGTTGGGATCCTAGGTTATCATGATGTGTGTTCTTGGCCACTGGCTCTGCATTTTAATCTGTTATGTTTGCCATTTAAGATAATAAAGAATAATAAATAAATCCATCAACAGCAACAAATCAATTACCAATGTCCTTTATTATCATTATTGTTATTATTTATTATCAGTATCATTTTATAAAACATTACATTTTCTTTACACATTTCGATTAATTAGAAATATCTACTTTTGTATTATATTTAACACAAATATATAACATATATTGTGACATTTGGGTGTGAACTTGTCTGAGAGTTTAATTGTGTCAACACTTATTTTAGACGACTTTACTTAATAGTGCTTTGTGTTAGAACATTATCGGACGAAGAGGGGCTGGCTGCTTGCCATGTCCCCATATCCAGTGATGGGACGTTTAGTTTCAAACAAGCTTTATTTTCAGAAGGCCAGTAATTCTGGAGAACAGAAAGAGTGGTCTCTCAGTTCTGTTCCACTTCAGTTACAATTCTAATAGTTTTTATAATGGGAATACAAGGAAACAAACCTAGAAAATTTTAACTTTATCTAATAGGAAGTAACATCAAAGTAGTCTCCATTCTCACAATGCAAAATATTTAAGCAAGAGAAGGAAATTTTCACTTAACAAAATATCTAAGAGAATCACTAAAACATTATATCATCAAAGTAAACTTTCTTTACTGATATCAAAACACCTACTGTCTACATGTGTCTACTTCCTCAAATCTCCTGGGACAAACATCCTCACAGTCATGGAGAAACCTCAACTAGATGATCGCGGAAGGTGTGTGAGGAAAGATGAGCAGACTGAGTCAGCTGTGCTGCTTTACCTTAGCTTCTCAGACCCCATCTTATAGGCCACTTTTCTGGCATCAAGAATAACTAGAAATTTTAGCAAATCACTTTTGGAACAAAGTATATATTTTGTGAATCTATAAAGTACAAAGATTTGGCATCCAGCTAGTTAAAAATTATATAAATACAGAATATTATTCACCTGTATGGGAAGACAGGGACTGTGAACAGACAGCACAGTTTGAACCTCCAGTTCTCCTAGAGAGACAATAATCTGGCTGACATGATATCCATGACATTTCTTTTTGAGTCAAGTCTACAAATTTCTTTTGAAGGTCCACTAGGTGATTTGAGAAAACCAGTCCCATCCTCAGCCATCATAAATGCATTTGTGCCTAAAATCAGTGATTGTTTCTAAAGACTTTCAGGTTCTTTTTTCTGGCCTGTCTTCCTATCCAATAGTAGCTGCTCTTGAGAACTTTCTTTTTCCTTTCCTTCCTTAGGGGAACTAAGCAGGAAATATTAAATTCCCTTAATGAAGAAGTTTCCAAGGGACAATATAAGAGTACACTTAAAAAAAAGAAAATCAGTGCCAAACAATTTTATAGGCACCTTTGCTTGAGGAAAATAAGGCCCTCAAAACCGTCTTAAAGCATAGAATGGAGATTTTGAGAAAGGTAAGATGTTATTCCTTTTCAAATTATTTCTACTCTCCCCTTTGCCCTCAGGTAAAGCAAACACATAGTATGACAAAATATTAAAGTATATATTCTCTTTAAAAGTGACCAGGAAGAGATAAATTCTTTAGGGAGTAAATATCATCCAAAGAACAACCTCATTACTCAATCCTGTGGAGATAAATGAGCTTTCTGATAAGGTAGCAAGTGCACATCTGGGTCCACATGATATATACTCTAAACTTTTTTCTTAAATATAGGAATCCCATGTTCCCTGAATATCCTTGTTAATATAGCCTTATTTATATGAGATGCCATTCATAGCATTATATTTTAAAATTTGAAACATATACACACAAAAATGAATTGAAAAAAGATGGGGTCAAAAATAAGTAAATACAGAAACTTTGGTTATTTTACCATTGCAGCTAGGTATATCATCTTGGATACATCTTGTGTGCATTCTTGGAAGGTACACACATCCCACTTATTTGGGAGCACTGATTACTAAATCTTTTCATGGTAAGGGAACCAAATTTAATTTTGAATACTTTAAATAGTTTATCAGATTCTCACATCTTGGATACCGGATTAACCCTTTGCTGATTAAAAATAGAAGAAATTGATTGCATATTTCCAACATGCCAAGTCCTGTGTTCAATGTATTAAATGCATCATCTTATGTAATCTTCATATTCACTGTATGATGTAAATACTTTTATTATCCCCATTTTACTGATGAGAAAACCAAAATTTGGGGAGCTAAATTAACAAAGTTCTTACATAGACTAAAGATAGTGGCTTTGTGACATAAAAATCCACACTCTTAAACATTATACTTTGAGTTATTGACTAAAGAAGGGTAAAGAAAACACAGTGCCTGCATACAAGGAGTTAAAAAACAGATCCAGAACCAAATAAAATTTAATTCTCCTGTAGATAATTCCCATAGTAATTACTCCTTATGATACTTTTAGATGACCAATGAGCAAGCACTTAATGAGCAACCAAGGTAAACCAGTCCTTGACTTCTTTAAAATGCCATCTGTAGAATGTGTGGACTTATGTCCCTGACACACGCTTGCCTCCTGGTAGACTACTCTACATGTTGAAACTATTCTGCTCTCAACAGATAAAATAAATATTTACCCACTTTCCTCTGGGTTTATTAGAGTTGTTATTCTTGTTGTGATTATGAACCTAATTAAATATGAAGAAGTAGTTTGTTCTGTTGAAAGCCATATCAGTTGCTTTGCAAAGTCTCAATCCACGTAATCCACTTAGATACTATATTCACATGTATTTGTGTTAAGCAATAAGAAAATATAGAAAAACTAATAAAAAAATTGCTGATTTTGTCATACTATCAACAAAAGGTATGAATATGAAAAGATAATCAATCATCTTGATTATCAGGTGAATTCAAACCATAATGCCATGCTACTACATGTATATCTGAATGACTAAAATAAAAATGACAGCACTAAGTGTTACTGATAGTGAACACATAATAGGTTGAATCCTCATTGCATCATGGAAATACAAATAAGCAAAACCACTTTGGAAAACTGAAAGCATCTCTAATTATGAAATTTATGTACCATATGATTCAGCAATTCAACTTCAAGGTATATATCCAAGGCAAAGTTACAGTGGGTTCACCAACAAACACAAGACAGACTGTATATAGTGGGACTATCATAGCAAAACATGGAAAGCAATCCAAATGTTTATTAAACATAGAATGAAACTGTGGTTTAGTTATATAATGGACTCGTTCAGAATGATAAAAATGATGCCTACACCTAACAACCTAGATGAGTCTCACAATACAAAGTTGAGCAAAAGATGCAAGACACACAAAAATATATTCAATATGATTTCAGTTAAATAAAGGTAGAAACAGATGAAAATTATCTATGGTGGTAAAAATCTGAAGATTTATTACTTTCTGGAGGATGGTAGGAAAGTCACTGGGAAGGGGTGCGGCAGGGGCTTGGTGGATATTGGCAATGTTTCATTTCTTGATGTAGGTAGCAATTACAAAGGTGTGCTCACCTGGAAAATAAATCCAAAAATTTAAATGCACACTTATATTGACAATATTTTCTCCATATATTCAATTTTAAAAACTTACCTAAAAGGAATTTACTTTCAAATAAGGTCTGAGAGAAAAAACAACCAATAAAAGAATAAGCAGAAAACATTAACATAGACGGTTATGACACTCAGATCTTTGAACAAGTCCCTACATCTTATCATTCTTCTTTGAAGCCACTGAAACTGGAAATAATGCATTGTGAAAAAGATGTACATGAAAAAAGAGAATGTGGAATCAATGGCCCTACCTTAGAATATTGTCAAATTCATATGCAGGTGTTTATTTGACATTAATGTAAAATAATTAAGTGATTTAAAGTATAGATGGTTTACATTTATTTTATATCTTTTTTTTTTTTTTCTTTTTGAGACAGGGTCTCACTCTGTACTGAGGTATAGAGGTGAAATAACAGCTCACTACAGCCTTGAACTTCTGGGCTCAAGCGATCTTGCTGCCTCAGCCTCCTGAGTAACTAGGATTACGGGTGTGTACCACCACACCCAGCTAATTTTTCTTATATTTTAAGAGATAAAGTCTCCCTGTGTTACCCAAACTGGTCCTGAGCTCCTGGCCTCAAGTTATCCTCATTTCTAGGTCTCTCAAAGTGCTGGGTTTACAGGTGTGAGCCATTGTGACTGCCCTTCTATGTTTTATATATATTCAAATGCATTGACCAACCAACTAGTAGATCTAAAAGACTGAAAAATAAGGATAAAAGCTTTTCCTATATTGAAAAGCAGAAACCTATAACCTCTAGACTCTTGGAAATCCTAAGTCTGTAAGATCCCTTACCAACCAGACACTAAACACTTAGATTGAACTGTTCTCTCCTAATGAAGAAGTAGGTCTTTACCTTTGACCTGGAAAATTACTAGGTGCACTAGTAATTTAAAATTACTGGAACCTTGGCATTTTCCTTTCTTTCCACATCTAATTGACATCTGGTAGCTTTCATGTTTCTTAAATTATAATCTGTCAGTTGAAAATTTATCCAGAAAGAGCTAATAGTGATATAAGACCTTATTAGTAAGCGAGAAATTCGCAACAATATATTATGAAGTGTAAGGGTGAAGAGAAAGTTTCCTTCCCGATCTCTTTCAAGGTTCCCTGAAATGATTGACTATAGACACATTAATAAGAAAAAAAAATCTAACAAATCTAATAATGTGCATATGTTCACTAGAGTCCTACAAGTATAAGGTTCTTGCACTTGGGGCCAGAAGGTTAAGGCACAAATACCCTCTTTGTAAAGGAGAAAGAAGTAGAAGCACACTTGGGAAATTTTAGTAGTAAGTTGAATAATTTTTAGGGAGTGAATGGGCCTGAAAGACCAGACAATTGTTTGTAAATGATTCTCTTTGCACACTGAATGGGACTGAAAGTTACAGAGAGGTGAAAGGCAGAATTGCAACAGAACAAAGGTTGTCTTATCGCCAAGATGGTCTCCCAGGTTATTAAATGAAATCCCTAGGGAAGAGTCTTAAGACTATTGCCATTTCTTTTGCAAAAAAGTTTCAGGTCAGATAAGAAAAGGGACAGTCCGTTCTGAATCTGTCTCTAGGAAAGAAAGCGCGTTCAGAGGCAGGGTCTGAGGGAGTCAGTCAGAACCTTCATTCTGAGGCTTGTTTCTGAGGTTATCCAATTTACTTTAATGCAAAGTGCTTAGCATGCCAATGCACCACATTTTGGGGTATCATTCTCTCTGTACCAACAATAGTGAAGAGTACTAAATAACCAATTTAAAAAATAAAAATGAATTTTAATAAATACTTAAAATATGCAATGTTTTATTGTGACCTAGTTGGGGAATGGTGTCTTTTTAAGTTAAAAAAAAAAAAAAAATCCATAAGTAAAATTAACTTTTCTTCCTTGCCATCTTACCTGTGGCTCCAATCTCACGTCCCACAAAAACCTTTCACAGCATATAGATTTCTGAGGCTTATGTTGTCCCAGTCATCTCTCTCTCTCTCTCTCTCTCTCTCTCTCTCATTTCTGCTTCTCCCATACTCTTAAACTTGCCTCTGCAGCTATGCTCTGCCATGCAATACAAACTGGTAGCAGAGACTTCTGTCCTCATTTTTCTCAAAACACCCTTTAAAAAGTCTGAATAAGCAGCAGTGAACATCCAACTCACAGTATTCCTCACTGGCAAATCTGTCTACGAAAGGGGAAATCCAGCAGCGGGATTCATCCTCCATCTCCCCAAACTGGCTTCATATCTGACCCTCTGGGATTGTTCCAAAATTGCTCTTTTACCATAGGAAAAAAAAAATCACTTTCCATTTTCTACCTCGTCCCACAAAATTCATTTCCAATTCCTAAGAGAGCTTAACATGAGTAACTGAATTCACCCTTTAATATGTTCTTAAACTAACAATTTATTGCTTGGAGGGAAAGTCTGTTGACAACAATGAAAGTTATACTTTTTAATCTAATAAAAAAAATGTAAGGGCACCATCATTTTGTAATTGTCCTACAGTGCATCAGTGCCAGCCTTCCTCAGGACGCCCTGATTCCCTCCAGCTGTTGGCAAAGGGGTTGGCTCTGTCTGCTGGCTGCCTCAGCTCCTCTCTCCCATCGCCCGCTTGCCTGTTCCTCTCCATCCTCTCCCCATCAAGGAAAGGGCTGACATTTCTTCATTAGCTTAGCTGCTCAGTCACTTGATAAAAAGTCTGGTTCCGGAAACAGGATTTATATCTCCCAGACCAGGGATAAAATTGCCCTGAGCCTGGGCTTTCCTTGTCTGTCCTCCCGGCTCTACCTGGCTATTCCTGGTCCTATGGGGGAGACAGGAGAGATGACTGTGCTACCTTAAGGCTCCAACCCTGATAGAAGGGAAACTAGGTGTTGAGTGTCCAATAATAACATGATGCACCAAAATAACAAGTAATTTGATTTCTAAAAATCCAAATTGGAAAATAGACTTTGCCAAGTAGGAAAGAATTTTTGATTCAAGCATTTCGATCTAAATTATTTGAAAGAACATTTCAGATAATAACCGTCTTGAGCATTATTAGCTCATTTGGAGACACAGTGATTTGGTGAGGCCACATTAGTGGAATGTCTATGGAAATACTGAAGGGACAGTTGGTCCCCTGAGACTCTGAAAACTTTCAGTTATTTTCTCTGCAGTTAAAAGTGCATCACCACTATCATTTCTCCTCTGAGCAGTGAATCTTTGCATTACACTGGTAACTCATTGCCTTTGCTGTTCGTCTTGGGGATTCTTCCATCAGCTTTGTCATCAGTCTCAGTTACAGTTCTGCTGTTTTGTAATTATATGGTATCATGTGCACATCATCTTGCCCCATGCTGTAAGCCATGTGCTCTTTCCTGTGCTACTGAAATGCCTGGTTTATACCCTCACCGTTCCCTTCAAATCAAGCTGAAAGCAGGGAGCAACCGCATCACTGCTCAGAAAACTACCGTTACTGATAACCAATTACAGTGTTAAAAGCCAAATCTTGTAAGCTTCCCTTTCTGCCCCATGGGGATACAGGAAAAAAAGGCCCGGTGTATAGGAACAAAGCAATTACTTAAAATGTAACAAGGCACATTCTCAAACTAAAACCAGGACTCACTCAGCCCATGCAATATTGATATTTCAGATTTTATATATTTGAACTGAGATTGCAGTTTATTTTTCAAATGCAAACGTGTTTAATTAAAGCAAGATGTGCATCTCTATAACACTGAATTTTAACTACCAAGTTCTAAAGTTATTGATTGATGATTATTGTGGGGAAACATGAGCTCTAATGCATAAATCTTTTGACAGGAGCTGTCTGTCAAAAATAATGATCCTTTTAAAACTCATGAATAAATAATGATGCAGGTCCACTTTACATAAAAATACATACTCATTTACACTCTGTCCACTGAAATGAAATATGGTTATTTAAAATAATGACTCTGTGATGGGTGAGTAATGAAACATTATTAATTTAATACACATGGTATTTTACACTCACTCTCAAATTACATGCGTCTATTTCAAATATTAACACATTAGGCTTTTTTTTTTTTTTTTTTAAAGACCTTTTATAAAATGTCTGGTACAGAAAATCCTTTCATAGATGAGATTGTGAATTTTAATTCTGCCACACTAGGGTCTCATATTGGTCACAAGCTGGAGAGTAATAACTCGCCTGTCACTGTGGTGATATTTTATTGTCTGCCCGGGCTTGGAGCATCCAGAAGACTTCACCTCCTTTTTCTCCCATAGAAAAAAACATGAATAGTTGAGAGGGAGGACCAGAATGGTATTTGCCTTTCTTCATCCTTTCCCATCTGGAATTTGACCCTGTTAATCTGTCTCTTCTCTCTTCCTTTCTTTTTTTATCCCGCCCTAATTTTCCATCTGCATGCTGAGTAAGAGTAAGTGGGTGATCATAATATTTGAGACTCCTCTGGTGCTTTCACTAGTAATTCAGGAGCAGAGAAATAGAAAATTAGGAAAATTATCTTTTGTTTTTTTTTTCTTTTAGAAGATTCATGTTTACTTGTCCCCCTTGGACATTTCATTTATTTCCTCCTGGCCTTTTGTTTTTACTCCAGTCATCATCCAACAGGATAAACGGACATAGTGGGAAAAGGTCTCTGGTCAGGAATGGGGATGCCCACATTTGAAAACATGGGAAAAAAGAAATAATGGCTCAGTTTCCTTTTCCTCCATGCTTGTAAGTGTCATCTTAGAATCCCCAGCTAGTTGTCAATTGCCTAGGTTTTGAAATATGAGGAACACTGAGGGCAGTTTCCTGTCACCATCTTATAGACGAGGAAACTGAGCCACAATGAAAGGATGTGCAGGAGATCCAGATACACGGAAGCATTCCTACAGGCAAGCAAAGGAGCTCTTTGGTAAGGAACACCCCACTCACACAAGTGGTACCCTTTCCAAGACTGACAGTCATGAGGTCCTAAATACTGCTCCTTGATGTCACCCTGCCTGCTATGCCAAGACATGTTCTGCTGCGTCAACTACCACGTGCCATTTTCCAAACTGGGAAATACCCAGGAATGGGGGTAAAAATAAAAGTTTTTTACAGATTTTAAATCTGTTAACTTCAGTATCTCAGCCGGAGTTGTTCACTCTATTAAAAGTTCTCACATTTGGAAGATAAAGTACTGACTTTTTTTCAAATTGAAATCAATCTGGACTTAAGAATCTTGTGACACTCCCCTGATCATTTTAGACCCCCTGTCATGTTATTATAGAAAGGCTGGGAATTCTGAGGTTACCAGGGGGGCTTTGAAGACAAATAGCAAGTGAAATTAATCTTAAATCTTTAGCTAAAGTCATTCATTTCTAAAATAGATTTGGAAAGTCTTACCTTAAATGCCTTTTAAATGAATGTTTCATAAGAAGAGTGATTCAAAGTGCTTCATACATACGTCAGCAAAAGTTCTTGTTTAGATATGTCTTTTATATAATTATAAAGTATCTCTTTAGACATTCTACAGACATTTAGCAGGAAAGGGTTAACTTCAACTAGCAAACTATTTTCTTTTTAACCATTTTTCATGAGAGGATTTCAGGCAGAGAATGGAAATCCTATTGTTTCTATGTGTTCCTATTTCACTTGCTTATGTATCTGAGAAAAATGCCTGTTTCCTTAGATCTTATCCAACTGCATGCCAAAATTACCTTTTGCTACACTTTATATATAAGTTAATTTTTTATTCCTTTTTAGGCATTATAACTATTTTTGGAGAGAAAAGGCACAGATTCTTATAAATCTCATCCAAAGTTACTATTCTAAATTTGGCCTTTAGATTTAAAGAAAATACAATTTTTATTATACTTCATTGTAAAATATAATACCTATTAGTTAATTCAGTAATAACAAAATTTGTAGTTCATACTAAGTGCAGCGTTGAATTGTACTAGATTTAAAAAAAAAAAAAAAAAAAAAAAAAGGCATTGCAAAGGTCAATTACAGACCTAAAAACAAAAAAAGAAAGAACATTTCAGAGAATCACATTGAGCAATTTCCCTAAACAGGAGATAGAAAGGCCAAGGAAAATGAAACATTATTATTAATAATTCAAACATTTTTCTTTAAGATTTCCTAATTATATATGCAATTTTGGGATATCTTTCTTTTTATAAATAAATCTGTCTTACTTTATACCTTAGAGAGATAACTCTGTTACTGATTTTAGTTTGTCCCCAAAATAATAGTTTAGTTTGGATTTTGAAGCAAGGATGACACTAAAGTAAAATAGAACAACGTTCTGGTCAAAGCCCAGAGTGACCAGTCTAAGTGATCCCCCACAGTGTAGGGGAGCAAGCTCCACACTCAGTGAAGACTTTATCTTTGCTGCAAAAGAAGAAGCAAAAAAAAATTTTTACATTTTCTCAGCCATTTTTACTACATTGATCATCAAACTAGCCTATGAAAAGATGGGAATTTATTAAGGTTGTACATTCCTAGAGATACCTTAGCTTTCTGCAAATTTAATTTGCGTGAAATAAATTTTGTAGAGGCCTGAGAACCTAAAAATAGTTTAAAGTTATCATTTTTTAAAAACAATAACGTATCTGGACTGCTTGTGAAATAAACAAAAACATTGACATTTAGGCTACTTGTTTCACATACAGTAATTTACTTAGATGTTTATTTTTATATCTTTGTTTCTTTGTTTATTAATATAGTAGAAATCTATATTTTTAAGATGAAAATATATTAAATATTGTCTTATGGAGAAAGACATTTTTAAAAAAGAAAGTGAGAATAGCTTTAGTCTAAGCTTTGAAAATTGTGGCTTCTTGTATTCCTTGCTTGGCCATTATTTGTGGGACAAGTCACAATCTGGAAATCATTATTTAATAAGCATAAAGTTGAACAAAAGACTTTAGACACAAAACTATATAAAAGTACATGGCGTACATGTCCATTTACATGAAACAGAAAGACAATGCTGTTAGAGGTAGGACCATGCTTGGGAAGGTGGGAAGTGTAATGATTCCGGAGGGAGGGAGTTTTTGGTTTGTAGAAATAACCTATATTTGTTTATTTAATCTGGATGCTGGTTACATAATTTATTAATGATTTCTAAAATGTAGTGTGGTGTACACTTTTAATGTAACATTTTCTGCATAAAGTAAGTTTTCTATTAGTTTTTTTTCCTAAAATCCTATTATTCTGTAAAATTGCCTTTTTGTAACAAGATGCCCACCATAAGTCAAACACTTTTAGGTGACTCAGGAACATCATTCTGAGCATTAATGAATGTACTATGCAGTAATGGATTTCTATTTGCTTTTTGCATTTTTCTGTTTTCTGCTTTCCCCTTCTATACTCAGTCTTGGGACCCATATTATGTGTGGCTTCCAAGAACCTTCTTATCCTTACTTCTCATTTTTTTCCTAAACTGCTGCAGGCTGGAAAAGAAACAGATAATCAAGTTTATCAAATTCTTGATAGGATTATTTGTTACTGTCAAATTTTGCAGCGAAACTCAGTAGAGTCTAAAAGACTGCATCTGAAACCTTTAAATTGCTGGAAATCTGACT
This sequence comes from Loris lydekkerianus, assembly GCA_963574355.1. NCBI lineage: Eukaryota > Metazoa > Chordata > Mammalia > Primates > Lorisidae > Loris > Loris lydekkerianus. Next base: position 21,951 of record CAUYPK010103651.1, read on the forward strand.
GTTAGACAAACAAGACAGTTCTGTATTTAGATTCAAAACACCTTATCCTCAGAGAGGACCTCAAGTTTCCATAGTGGCCTTCCTTGTGCTTTAGAATTTGGCAGGATCCTCAGAAGGTCTTGTTGGCATCATTGTTGTTTCAATTTCCTTCAAATATTTTCCAAAAGATTTCCAAAGATTTTATAAAAACAACTTTGTTGCTAGCCTAGATATTCTATTGCAGAATGTTTATTGTTAACAAGATTATATTTTTAAAGCTTGTAATTTCTACCCATTGGTTTTAAGACTTTCAATTTGAAAACCAGAATAGGTCTATACCAGTGGTTCTCAACATTAGCATTGCATCAGAGTCAATGTCATATACATTGTTAATGTAAAACATTGAAGTCTGCGAACACAATCTGAAATCTACCTCTAAATGAAAATCCATCCACTAGTAAGTTTTATTTTGTGATGCCTATTCAGCTAGTCTGCATATGTTTGTTGCTGTTGATTCAGGAATAATTCCTCCTCATCTGGCAACTTGCAAAGAGCACTTTTGAATTCTAATTTTATTATTATTATTTGCAGATTCTCTTTGAAAATGTATTTTTATTTTTTAATTTTTGGCTCATACCACTTCCATTTATTTTTCTTAACTTACTGAGTAGGATTCACAATACAATTTTAAATGAATGTAGTGATAGAAAGAAACATTAAATTGTTCTCAATCTTAAGAAAAAAAATTCAACATTTTAGCATTGGGTATGATGCATGCTATAGGTTTTATAAATACTTTAATAAAATTAACTAAGTTTTCTTCTATCTCAATTTGCCAAGTGTTTCTTTTTAAATCATAAAACACTTAGCAAGTGTTATGTCTGCACCTGCAAAAACAAATAGATATTTTTCTTCTTTTACTTTGTTCATATAGTGATATATTGATTATATTTTTATTATAAAATCAACTTTGAAATTCCTGGAATAAACCTACCATCTGGATTATCCTCCTTTGTATTTTATTAGATCCCATTAGCTAATATTCTTTTTTTAAAAATTAAATCATAGCTGTGTACATTAATGCAATCATGGGGCACTATACACTGGTTTTATAGACCATTTGACATATTTTCATCACACTGGTTAACATAGCCTTCCTGGCATTTTCTTAGTTATTGTGTTAAGACATTTATATTC
>CAUYPK010103652.1:0-38076 GCA_963574355.1 Loris lydekkerianus
GCTGTGTATATGTAAAATAAACAAACAAAAACCAAAACTCAATTGCCATTTGCACCATACATCTGTTTTTTTTTTTTTTTTTTTTTTTTTTTTTTTTAATAGAGACAGAGTCTCACTTTATGGCCCTTTGGTAGAGTGCTGTGGCATCACACAGCTCACAGCAACCTCCAGCTCCTGGGCTTAAGCGATTCTCTTGCCTCAGCCTCCCAAGTAGCTGGGACTACAGGCACCCGCCACAACACCCGGCTATTTTTTTGTTGTTGTTGCAGTTTGGCCGGGGTTGGGTTTGAACCTGCCACCCTCGGCATATGGGGCCGGCGCCCTACTCACTGAGCTACAGGCACCGCCCTTTCCTACTTCATTCTGTTTGGGCTTCCTCAGAGGAAGACGTCAACTCACAGTTATCTATAGGACAGATGTGCAATGAATTATTGATTTAAATCAAACCCTACACTATTATATCATTATGATAAAAGGAGGATCAGCAGGTGAATGCATTACGTCAGGAAGACCCTTTGTAGAGATGCTTTCATGTGAGAGCTACACAAAATACTCCCAACTACAAACCACAGCAACCCTTACCATTTAAAATGTCAAGCATCCTAAGCGTTCCTTCCTCTAAGGCAGTTACTTGTGAATTCGGGTTTGTTACATTTTCAACAGGTACCATCAGCTTTATTGCCTCTTGTGTTTTTAGTGATGAAACAGTTTGGAGACAGTTTTAAGCTTTCTACTAAAGTTCAGTCTGAATAAAACAGACTTTAGTCTGTCTGAAAGGCATTGTTATTGTCAAGGGTGAAGTTATGCAGAATGGAGTGCAAGGCCCCCAACCAGCATCCTTTTGTTTCAGCCAGGCAGAATAGTCAATGCTTGAATATCACACCAGTGGGGCAGCTGAGAAAGGAAGCCCAAAAATTCACAGGGCTGGGTTCCCTGGCTCAATCCTGGTCTCTGTTCTGCTGGTTAATTCCACAGAGAGGTGTTAACCCCCCCCCCCAACCAAAAATATCACCCCTCCCTCCGTTTTTAATATTCACCTGCCTAGCACTTGGCATTGCCTGACATTTACATCTGTTTGTTCATCAGTCAGTGTCTTTCTCCTACCGTGGAAGGTGAAGGTTGGGGTGGCTAGCAAATACATTCTCTAGAATGATGCCTGGCACAGAGCAGACAAGTTCAATTAACAGGGGTTAAGTGAATGAATGATTCTCAGCTATTATTCTTCTCAGGCCCTCAGAGGTGAACCATACCTATACAAGTTAATTCCATTTCTAATCTACAGCAGGCTAAACTACAATGTCCTAATACAGGGGCCTTTAATACAAAATCAGAAATATGCCAAGGGCAGAGAAATAAAGACATAGCATTTTGTGCATCAAATGCCAGCCAGCTACAGTGGGGTCTGCTAGACAGAGATAAAGTACATAATATAAACACAACCTTGCCGCCAATCTTTGACCTTGAGGTTTTTTTCTGCTCCTTGCCTCCATTTTTTTTTACTTGCAGACCGACCTTTTTAGTTTTAAGGTAAGAGATGCTCTTGGTCTCAAACATTTGGATGGATTTGTAACTACTCTAAATGCCAGCAATCTAGGAAGAGTGTATTTGTGGACCTTTAAGTTTCTTAACAGAAAAGAGAGATCAAGTCATTGGTTTGTTATCTGAAAGATTGAGGTTTGTTACAAAACGATATCTCACCTAAATTTGAAGGGCAGTTGGCAAATGTAATATTAAGTAGGGCAATAGTTTTAGCCTTCAATAAGAGCATATTCCAGGACCGCTGTTTGATTATTCTGACAGTAGGTTGTTCTGACAATGGTCAGAGAGGTAACTTTTGACACACATGCACACACACAATTGTAGAGTTGATTAAAAAAAAAATCTTTGGGATCTTACCTCCTGTCCATATGAGGAAACTGATCTATCGAGAAATAATTTTAATAATTCTTCACATTTGTTTCTAAATGTATTACCACTGAAAGTTTATGCAAAATACTCTACTTTGTCAATTTCAAACATTTCTGTTGTATCTCTGATTAATCAATATGCCCAAGTGGGTCACTTAACATTTACAAATTCTAGTTACCATTAGGTGAGTCTATAGCCTCTCTAGGGAAGGGCCTCAAGGGAAATACCAAGCTTTTCCTAGAGTTAACAGCATTATAGAGTTTTATAACAGGTTGCAGTTTCTCTAGATCTCCAATTACTTTCTTTTTCTTTTGATTATTTAAAGCAATGTGATTAGAGAGCACTAGTCTTTAACATTTTCTACACTCAATCCCTCTTTAGATTTGCTGCTCCAATCCTCCCAGCTATCCATCCCCTCCTCCTCCCCTACCTCCTTTGTGAGGAAGGTAAATTCTCCCTTCAAAGTTCCCTGAGGTATTGTGTTTGGAGTTGGGACACTTAACTGTCTGTCTATTCTCTGTCAATTACTAGCTCCCTGGCACTGGCATATAAATCACTGCTCTAAGGTGTTAGTTTTTTTCATCTCTAAAATCACCATAGTTTTGGTTGGGTCAATGTTTAGAATTTTGGAGGAAGGAACTTAATCCCCTTTTCAATCAAAATAAAAATCTCAATATAGAAACAGATGAAAGTGACACTGCTCTGTTGAAGCTCTGGATTGGCTCCTCCCCACTCCCCTCCCACAATTCCCTGTACCCATGTTTCTCTGATGCAACCTTCATCTCAAACTAGAAGCTCCCAGGAGCTCCACCAGCTTTAATATTTTCTGAGTCTTTCAAAACTTAACAGCTGGTTATGACACTAATACTACATAGTTGTTTACAGCTGTGCTGTCTTGAGGCTACAGTCCAAGCTGAGTGGGAGAACATAGGATCATTTGTCTGACCTTGCTCAGGGATTATACCTGTAGCCATCTTTGCCATAACTCCCAACTGAAATACCCTTTTCCCCACCCTAGGAAACGTTTACTACTTGCACAAACAGATAATTAAACTAGTGTTCAGCTTAACTGAATAAGTTGCCTTAGGTTCTATAACCAATCAACTCCTATAGATCTATGGTTTAATACAAACATTCATAAACTTCACTACTGAGAACCCACCAAGGTTGTTAAGTAATTTAAGATTAGCTTTTTCAGCCTGAGCAAAAGCAAGACACTGTCTCCACAAAAAATAGAAAAATCAGCTGAGCATGGTGCTGCTTGTCTGTAGTCCCAGCTACTTGGGAGGCTGAGACAGGAGGATCACTTGAGCCCAGGAGTTTGAGGTTGCCATGAGCTATAATGACACCACTGAGTTCCAGCCTAGGCACTACAGTGAGACCCTGTCTCAAAAAAAAAAAAAAAAGATCAAATCTTCTAAGTAATATTGAGAAAGCTATACCATGGAAAGATATCTAACATATACAGGGTGGCCATCAAGTTCATGTGCAACTACTTAAATTGCAGACAAACTTTATGCCCATCCTGTATTATTACGTTGCAAACCCAATATATAGTATGACCACATTGTTAATAATTTGCCTAATTATTTAGAGACTATAAATACCATTAATATGGTTTCTAAAGGAGGACAGGTTATAAAAACTATTATTTAAAAGTTATATTCATAAAATAGCTCCCACAGCTCAGCCAGTAGGGTGCTGGCCACATACACTGAGGCTGGCGGGTTTGAACCCAGCCTGGGCCAGATAAAACAACAATGACAATTGCAACAAAAAAATAGCCAGGCATTGTGGCGGGTACCTGTAGTCCCAGCTACTTGGGAGGCTGAGGCAAGAGAATCAGCTTGAAGTTTAAGGTTTGCTGTGAGCTGTGATGCCATGGCACTCTACTGAGAGGGACAGCTTGAGACTCTGTCTCAAAAAATAAAATAAAATAAATTCATAAAATAAAGTGCTTTTCATATTTTCACATTTGTAAAACTTTTCTCTTTATAATGCTCATATGAAATTTTTACAGTTGAAAATACATTACAGTATTAATATAAAGAAAAGTTTGAAAGCAGAAATAAACATTCCCAATTTAAATATTAGTTGGTATGAGAAGACAAGTGAATAACTCTCCCTGTTCTCTTTCTTCCAATAAAAGACTTCAAGAGTGGAATCTCTGCTGCCATTATTTACAACACTTGAGAAGGAGGGTGTCACTAGTCCCAGATTTCCATGCAGCTAGACACACAGGGGCAGGGGCTGATGGCTCACGTGGCCATCTACGAATTCACTGACAGATTCTTTGGTTGAATTGAAGCATGATTTGTTGAAGGCACCACAGTTAGACCTAGACATTCCTCTTGACTTAAGGACTTGTCCTTCTACATATTCTATTTATGTATCTTGATTTATCCCCCACTCCCCCTGAAAACAAAAACAGGGAAAAAATACACAAAATAAGTTGGGAAAATAAATCATTGGTCTGATATTCTGAACTACATTAACTAACAAACCAGGATATGTAATTATTACACTATAGTTGAGGTGTAGTTAAATTCTAATATAGGAATAAGAGGAAATGTTGATAAATCAGCTGTGGTGAGAAGGTGAGGATCAAGAAATCATAAAGGTAAAGTGACGTTTGAGTTAGGTTTGTAAAGATTAACAGTAGTTGATCAGGGTAATGAATGGAGTGGGGCTGGGGCAGGGAACAGGGCCCAGTCCAGGCTGAGCTGATCAATGTTTGAGGGTCAAAAAGACTAGCCCGGGGGGAGGGGGGGCTAAAGACTGTGCCCCAAGATAGGCAGTCCCAGGCTGTGAATGTCTGCATGAGTCATCACAAGGGCACCAAGTTGTTCCAGGGGCAGTGGGGAGCCACAGAAGCTTGAACAGAGAAGACTGATATGATCATAGTTATGCCCTAATTAGAGGGAGGATAGAGAGAACAGTACAGGGACACCAGATGATTAAGCCTAGATTAGATGCTGCCCACGTGGTCAAGGGCAGAGAAGACTAAGACAGTGTGTCTGAGGGCGTGATTTCCAAGGGTGGACTTGTGGCTGCCCAGTATGTACAGTGCTGGTGGGGAAAGAGGGGGAGGTAGTTGAGGCCCAGACATTTCTAAATGAGTCAGCATTCTCATGGCTTGCTTGAAAGGTAACCAACAGGTTAGCTGGGATGTGAGCTGTAATTTGGAACTGCAATTTTTTTTTTACTGCCCATGGGAAACAAACTCAAGGTAACCTGAAGGATTTACATTTCTAAGCTCAAACTTTATCTTCCTGTTGATATTTACCTTTCAATAGTGTTTATACACTCCAGGGTTAAGAAGCCCAGGGCCCATCATTGTGAAAGAAATAGATACATGATTTTCAGGTTGGAATATGTGTGTACACACACACACACACACATACACATATAGATAAATTTTTTTGAGACAGTCTCACTTGTTCACTTTCTGTAGAGTACTGTTGCATGACAGCTCAAAGCAACCTCAAACTCCTGGGCTTAAGCGATTCTCTTGCCTCAGCCTCCCCAGTAGCTGGGACTACAGATGCTTGCCACAAAGCCTGGTTATTTTTAGAGAGGGGTGTCACTCTGGCTCAGGCTGGTCTTGACCTCCTGAGATCAAGCAATCCACCCTCCTCGGTTAGAGTATAATCTATGCAGAACTACCCAATGAACTCCTACTACAAAGATCAAAATGGCATTGGAAAGTTAGTACATTAAGCAGAGGTCTACAATCTTGCAGTTAGTGTTTTATTCAAAACATCTAAATGGGCTGGGCTTGGTGGCTCACGCCTGTAATCCCAGCACTCTGGGAGGCCAAAGCAGGTGGATTGCTTGAGCTCACGAGTTTGAGACCAGCTGAACCAAAGCTAGACCCCATCTCTACTACAAATAGAAAAACTAAGGCAAGAGGATTGCTTGAGCCCAAGACTTGGAGGTTGCTGTGAGCTATGACGCCTCAGCACTCTACCCAGGGTGACAGCTTGAGACTGTCTAAAAAAAAAAATCTAAATAACAGATATTGCTCCATCTTTTCTTTAACTTAAAATGTTTTGTTTCGTTTTGTTTTTTGAGACAGAGTCTCACTTTGTCACCCTCAGTAGAGTGCCATAGCTCACAGCAACCTCAAACTCTTGGGCTCACAATTCTCGTGCCTCAGCCTCCCGAGTAGCTGGGACTATAGTCGCCCACCACAATGTCCAGCTAGTTTTTAGAGATGGGGTCTCGCTCTTGCTTGGGCTAGTTTCAAACTGGTGAGCTTAGGCAATTTACCCACCTCAGCCTCTCATAGTGTTAGGATTACAGGCATGAGCCACCATGCCCGGCCTTTAAAAAATGCTTTTTAAAAAAGAGACAGAGTCTCCCTACGTTGCCGGGCTGATGTGTATGATCCCACTCCTGATCAGCACGGGAGCTTTGCCCTGCTCTGTTTCTGACTGGGGCTGGTTCACTCCTCTTCAGGAAACCTGGAATGTTCTATCTTTAAAAAAAAAAATTTTATATATCTTCTTTAATATCACCAACAAATACTTTTTTTTTTTTTTTTTTTTGCAGTTTTTGGCCAGGGCTGGGTTTGAACCCACCACCTCTGGCATATGGGGCTGGCGCCCTACTCCTTTGAGCCACAGGCGCCACCCTATCTTAAATTTTTTAATTATAGCATGTTTGCTGCTTTACTTTATGAACTACCTAGTCAAAACTCTTTTGCTCATCGTGTATTTTCCTTTGATATTTAAACTCTCTACCACAAGGGAAAATCTGAGCATGCCAGCCTTCAACTCTGTTACCGTGTGCTGTCACTAGCCAAGGTGCTCCTGAGACAGGTGTCAGCGAAGAATGATTTCAAGAAGTCAAAAAGAAAAAGGTCAGCAAAGCTTTCCATAACATCTCTTTATCTTATCTGAGATCCCAAGACCCTTTCTGCAACGTGGGAGTTTAAAGGAGGTGATTTTGCAGTGGAGACTGGTTTACAAGCTTCAATTAGATAGTACCAGGGCCAGGGGCTGGAATTAAAATTGTTCTACTGGTCTTGAATCACTCCTAGCTCTAGACAAGTTACTGTTTCTTGATCCACATTAAATATTTCTTTCCTTCCCTTCCCTTCCTTTCCTCCCTCTCTCCTTCCCTTCTTTCTTTCTTTCTTTCCTTCTTTCTTTCTTTCTCTCCTTCTCTCCTCTTCTCTCCTTCCTTCCTTCCTTCCTTCCTTCCTTCCTTCCTTCCTTCATTCCTTCCTTCCTTCCTCCCTCCCTCCCTCCCTCCCTCCCTCCCTTGCTTCCTTTTCTTTCTTGTGATTATAGGCATGCACTACCATGCCTGGCTAACTTTTCTATTTTTAGTGGAAACAATGGTCTTGAACTCCTGACCTCAAGCACTCCTCCTGCCTTGGTCTCCCAGAGTGCCTATTTTCTTTCATCTATCAGAAATTCTATTAAATGGAATAGTGTGATTCTCTTCCTATGTGTGCAACTTTTTAATACCATATTATTTCACCCAGAAATGAAGCAATGATTGTCGGTCTCACCCCCGAACAAGCAGCTTCTTCACAATGGTCATCTGCAGGGAAACTATACCCAGCTTTTCTTTTGAAAGTCCTCATTCCCTTCTTTTTGTACACCAGCCACATTCACCCTTAGCCCAGGGATTGTGCTTTGTCTCAGACTAGCCTAACTTTTTTTTTCAATGAGACAGAGTCTTACTCTCTTGCCCTGGCCTAGAGTGCAGAGGCTTCATCATAGCTCAATGATAATATTTTGGCTTTGCTGACCAAATATGACTCTTTTAGAACCAAAGAGTTTTACAGCTCAAAGGCAAAAATATAGGGAAACCTCACCACCAACCCTGGGGATCCTTGGCCAAATAAGATCCTGAGCATTTTGAAGCCGCTCATTGTACTGTTTTGATTTCTATAGATACAAAATTGTTTTATTGTCCAAATACAACAAAACCGGCCTGTATGTGAAGATCTTCCCATAATAGCTGCTCTGTTGCCTGTTAGTCATTACCAGTATCAGTGCGTACTAAGCTCTTACTCAAAGGATGTCACTCTCCGATGGGTTCAGCAGCTCAGCCCTCACCTCTTCAATTTAAGACAGATTACGCTGAACAAAGGGCAGACCCCAAGAATGGTTCAGTTTATAGTTTGAGTTTGTGCGTAACCCATTCTACTGACTGCATCTCACATGACAGCCTAAAGGCACTGGAGTAATACAGCCATTAATACACATGCCAGACTAAACTGATTACAGCTCAACTCATGGGACCAAATACATTACTTATTCATCTATTTACTTATTTATTATTTTTGAAACAGAGTCTCACTCTGTTGCCCTGGGTAGAGTGCCATAGCATCATCATAGCTCACAGCAACCTCAAACTCTTGGGCTCAAGAGATTCTCCTGCCTCAGCTTCCTGGGTAGGTGGGACTATAGGCGACCACCATAATACCCAGCTAAGTTTTTTTATTTTTAGTAGAGAAAGGATCTCGCTTTTGCTCAAGCTGGGTTTGAACTTCTGAGTTTAAGCAATCTGCCAGCCTCAGCCTCCTAAAGTGCAAGGATTGCATGAGTAAGCCATGTACCTGGCCTTATTTATTTATTTTTACTAAGGTCTTTCAGTTCAATGGCAACAAATGAAAAAAAAAAAAGGGCAACCAAATTAATGATCAGTCTGGCAGCGTTTCTCAGCAACTTCACCGACACGCCCTCAACAAAAACATATTGCAGATGAGCTAGAATAAAGGATGAATAGAAGTCATATCCCATGGGCTTGTAAAGACAATCTACATCCTATTGAAGTTCAAACTTTTTTTTACTTGACACAGCTTCTTTTCTTTTGAGACAGAGCCTTATTTTCTCACCTGTGGTAGAGTGTCGTGGGGTCATAGCTCATAGCAACCTCAAATCTTGGGCTCAAGTGATCCTCTTGGCTTAGCCTCCCAAGTAGCTGGGACTACAGGTGCCAGCCATAGCACCCAGCTAGTGTTTTAGAGATGGTGTCTCACCCTTGCTCAGGCTGGTCTCAAACTCATGAGCTCAGGCGATCATCCGCCTCAGCCTCCCAGAATGCTGGGATCACAGGTGTGAGCCACTGTGCTGGCCCTTTGACACAACTTCTAATTCCCGTTTAGGATTTCTGCTTACAAGCTGGGCGCCTATAGCACAGTGGTTACGGTGCCAGCCACATTCACTGAGGATGGCGAGTTCAAACCCGGCCCAGGCCAGCTAAAAAAAACCAACAATGACAACTGCAATAAAAAATAGCCGGGTGTTGTGGTGGGCACCTATAGTCCCAGCTACTTGGGAGGGTGAGGCAAGAGAATAGCTTAAGCCCAAGAGTTTGAGGTTGCTATGAGCTGTGATGTTACAGTACTCTACAGAGGGTGACATAGTGAGACTCTGTCTCAAAAAAAAAGATTGCTGTTTATGTAATAGATCAGACCATGTTCCCATTGTCGACCACTTCTGAAGTTTTTAGCTTCTCTTTCAGTAGATTCTAACAAGATTCCAGTAATCTCTGAAATGCTACTCTCTACCTATTGGAAAAGTATATCTTGGAAGTAGGAGCAATTTAGTGAAGACAGAAGTATTAGTTAGGAAGTAATATTATGACATCATGTTTTTATATCTGAAGAGTCAAAAGATTGTTTGAAAGAATCCAATGATACAGACAGACAACCTCTTCAAATGGAGCCACCACTCAAAAAATAAAAGAGCAGGGCAAATCCCTCCACAAGCCACACTTAGCATCACCTTCCTGCCTTTGCAAAAACCTTGAAAATGACTTTCCTCAACATGTAACTGATTCCTAAAATTATCTTTCATGACTGGTTGTTTTTCTTTTAATAGTGTCAGGCAAATTAAACTCTACTACAGAAAAATGCTTGTCATTCTGATTCTCATGCCTAATTAAGAGAGTTCTCAGGGAGAGTAAATATGATGATCACATACATAAATATTTGGGATACTTGAAAGCCTATCATAGGAATATGTAGGCATTATATGACTACTAATGCATTATTTGGACTACGAATTTTCCATGTGCCATGAGGAAAATATTCACTGTCATCATCAACACTGCTAGAAGAAATTAGAAGAAAATGAGCTGGGGCCCCTGCCATGCTATCCTTAGATGCCTGCCAACAGGTGTGACAACTACGACCCTCCCTGGGTGGATTCCTGCTGCAAGTTTTTGTTTGGAATAGGGAGGAACTGACAGTTAATTTACAAAATGGAAAAAAAAAATGTACAAAATGGTCTGGGAATGAATGGGCATTGCTCTCTCTATTTTTTCTTAGATAGTTTTACGTTCTACATAGTTCTTAAAGGAGAAATGTAGAGTCTACTTCTCTGGGGTACGTAGTAGGCATGATTTTTAAAACACGATTTGCTTCTCTGCTCCTTTGTCCTTCCAACTACCAAGAACCCACATTTTAGACTGGAAAGTATGGGGGAAAGGGCTGAGTCTCAAATGTCTTTTTTTCTCTCTTGCTTTCCTTCCCTGGAAGGTTTTTCTTTACGGGGCTTTCATTTTTAGGTTTCCATAACCTCCTAATGCAAAACAGGCTAGGAAGAGCAATGAATGTAACAAAGCACACGTTGCTTTGCTTTTCTTTTTTGGAGGAGGAAAAATCCGGCTTCCAAGAGGAGTATGCAAACTTAGCAGTTACACTGAAATTAAAGATGTTTTAAAGGTTTCTTAACCCGAGTCGTGGCCATCTTGTAATATTTTAAAATACAAACGGGAACATACGATCACGATACTCCCTGATTCTACATAATAGCAGACAGAAGAGGTTTAAGCCCATGGATAATAGTTTACTAAGTGAATTCTGACTTGCGGGGCAAGCTGAATATTTTCACCTAGGCCACAGACAAGAGACACAACAAGAAATTAATTTTAAGCATTTCATGGTGAAATCAGCACTCATACATTCTGAGCCCTGGATTAACAATCTCTATCTGAGCTCCCACTGACTTGCATAAATTATTCAAAAATTGTAGGGCTCAATTCAGCTGTCAAAGAGAAAAGCCTTTGACAACACTTCACACCTGTTACTTATCTAGTGAAGTCCTGGGCTTAGTTACTTCCACCTGGGATGAGCATGTCCAGACTTCCCTCAAACTCATTTTGCACAAGGGGATAGATTCTTTGGAGTGCTGGGTAGTAAAGAAATTAAGGCACACCGAATTCTCCGGAATTTTCCTAAAATAGATTATCTACCACATGGATCTTAACTGAAATAACCAGGGAGAAAAGAGCACAGACCTTCAGACTATGTAACACACAGTAACACACAGGACAGTTAAGTGAGAGCTGACTTCCCTGACTTCACTATCTGCTCCAAGGCAAGCACTAAAGTAACTGAGATTATAAAGTTGCGTTTTTCTTTTGGGATCTTCCAGTTTTATGAAGGCATGAAATCAATTCACGTCAAGACTATTCCAGCCACTGTGGTAGTTCTCAGCTCTGGGGTCCCCCCTCCATTCACCTTCCTCTTCTTCACACCCTCTCAACTCATTTAACAAAGGGATGAATGCTGTGTGTCAGGCTTGAGGTTCCTACTACCTCCAAAAATTCTTCATGCTGGCCCTTCCATCATGAATCTTCCTATAATTCAAAAGGGACAGGAGCTCTGGTTATTTAATATATCACAAAGGAATTCTTAGGGGAAAAAGGCTTGAAGGCTGGGCTAGGTGGCTCATGCCTGTATAAGGTGATTGCCTGAGCTCATAGGTTCATACCAGCCTGAGCCAGAGCAAGACCTTGTCTCTAAAAATAGCTGGGTTTTGTGGCAGGCAACTGTAGAAGTCCCAGCTACTTGGGAGGCTGAGGCAAGAGAATCACTTAAGCCCCTAAGTATAAGGTTGTTGTGAGCTGTGATGCTACAGCACTCTACTGAGGGTGACAAAGTGAGACTCTGTCTCAAAAAAAAAAAAAAAAAAAAAAAACAGGCTTGTGACAAATTGCTAGTTTAAATTCTAGGTCTGTGAGCTAGGCGCAGTGGCTCACACCTGTAATCCTAGCACTCTGGGAGGCTGAGGATGGAGGATTCAAGACCAGCCTGAGCAAGAGAGAGACAACCCTCTATCTGTATTAAAAATGGAAAAAATTGGCTCGATGCCCATAGCTCAGTGGTTAGGGTGCCGGCCACATACACTGGGGCTGGAGGGTTCAAATCTGCCAGGGCCTGCTAAACAACAATGACAACTACAACAAAAAAATAGCTGGGTGTTGTGGTGGACACCTGTAGTTTGAGGTTGCTGTGAGTTGTGACACCATAGCACTCTACCGAGGGCTACATAGTGAGGCGCTGTCTCAAAAAAAAAAAAAGGAAAAATTAGCTGGGTGTTGTGGTAGGTGCCTATAGTCCCAGCCACTTGGGAGGCTGAGGCAGGAGGATTGCTTAAACCCAGGAGTTTGAGGTTGCTTTGAGCTAGGCTGATACCATGGCACTCTAGCCTGGGCAACAGAGTGACACTCTGTCTCAAAACAACAAAAACAACACCACCACCACTATCAAAAAATCTAAGTCTGTGGCAAGAAACAGAATCAAAAACCCACTTCCTCACAAAAATCATCTGTGGATTTTAGAAGTTCTAAATAATAAATGACACTGGAATATCAACTCTGTGAATGGTTTCAAAACAGGGAAGAAATGAGATGTGAAGAAAAGTGGATTCTGAGGAAAAGTCTGTATCATAAACTATAAGGACACTTAACAAGCGGGGGATGTTAAAAGTTGAATGCAGATTTCTAAAAACAGAGCCAAAGAAAAAAGCTCAGTGGCACCGCTCCTGGACATGAGTCCTGGGCATAGTGCCAGGAAAGGAAACCTCCTGTTCAGGGAAATCGGGCAGAGAATAGGGAAACTGCTTAGCTGTAATTTTTTTTATTTTTATTTTATTTTTAATTTTTTTTTTATTAAATCATAGCTGTGTACATTAATGCGATCATGGGGCACCATACACTGGTTTTATAGACCATTTGATGCTTAGCTGTAATTCAAGCGACATTAAGGACTTCATCTGGGCCTGGTTTAAAAAAATATATATATATGCATATGTGTGTGTTTGCTGGGTGCAGTGGCTCATGCATGCAATCCTAGCACCCTGGCAGGCAGATTTGGGTAGATTGCTTGAGCTTAGGAATTCAAGACCAGCCTCAGCCAGACCAAGACCCTATCTCTAAAAATAGCTGGATGTTGTAGTGGGCACCAATAGTTTCCACTATTTGGGGCTGAGGTAAGAGAATCACTTGAGTCCAAGAGTTTGAGGTTGCTATGAGCTATGACACCACAGCACTCTACTCAGGGCAAGAAAGTGACTGTCTCAAATAAATAAAAAAAGACCTTTTACTAGTTCTTCCATAGAGAAGTTTGAGACATCTTTCTTCCAGATGTTTCAATGTTATCAGAATAGCTTTTGTGTGTATTTTTATTTCAGATTAGTATAAGGGTATAAACAATTAGGTTACAATATTTGTGTTTGTTAGATAAGGTCCCTGTTACAGTTGTGTCCCTCACTCAGGAGCGGCGCCATATGCCCTTACACTGTGCCCATGAGGTAAGAGCACACCAATCCCCGCCCTCCTCCACCCCCCCAACTTGAATTAAATTATTTTTCCTTTCTTATTGCACTAGTTATATAGCTTTTCTCTTGCTCAGTCTTTGGATTTGTTTTATTGCATGGAAGAATTTTTCTCAAGCCATTATTATCATATTCCTGCGAGGAAGAATGCTTCTGGAGAAGCTAATCTCCAATCCCCATCACACCAACAGTGGAGCTTACACTGTGCTGGGTGGGCTGCACAGCCTGGAGACGTCAACTGACATTTACAAAGCCAAAGCATCTGTGTGGGTTTAGAGCAGAGAAGCAGATGACTTTGAGCAGGCATGTGATAGACTAGATGTAAGCTTATCACCAGCTTCAATCGTAGGATGGACAATATTAATTTCTCCTCATTAGCCAAAGCACAAGGTAAATATCTATCTGAGGACACACAGTTGGATAAGATTACAACCCCTGTTCCTGTGTGATTTTTATCAGGATATAAAATGCAAGGATGTCAATCTCATTTGAATTAATCTGTCAATTTGTCACTTGGGGGTTTTATAAACGTTAACCATATAAACAAGCCAGAGTGAAAATATATTTAAATGGTGACTGAGATATGGGTTTTATATTTTAAAAAACTCATGAAAAGATAATGATACTTCTTTCATAATGGTTATAATGGAAAATGAAAAGTTTGGAGAATGTGGCTCTGGGAAAGAGGGAGGGAACAGGAAAAGAAGATGGTGGAAGGTTGGCCCTAGACAAAATACTTTTTTATAAAGGGTCTTCCATGCCCATACTGCTTAAGGTCACTGTGAAATTTATTATATGGTAATAACCTTAGCACAACATACTTTTCTATTAGAATATCCTATACCATTACCTTCAACTTTATGGGCTTAAAATTCAAATACACCTGAACATTATGTGTAGCATAATTCCCATAAATGAGCTACTGTTTGGGGGAAAAAGGCAAGTGGTAATAAATTAGTAAATCCCTGCTACAGTTCTCAGGATAACCTTTATTGGTCTGGGCTCAACCATTTTATACACTGGCATATTATTCGAAATGTAAAATTCATCAATGTGACTCATTGATACAGAATTGTTTCATAAATAGCTTTATTCTTGAGAGCAGCGGTTCTCAACCTGTGGGTCGAGACCCCTTTTAACTGTATTAAGGGTTCGCAGCATTAGGAAGGCTGAGAACCACTGCTTTAGTGATTAAAAAAAGATAAGGAGACAAATGTGCTTTAGGTTGAACACACAGAAAATGTCTTCAAATCACCCGGCTTCAAACACATGTGGGCAGAGAGGTAGCAGATGCTCAGGGTAGGAAGGGGAGGCTGTTTGATACACAGCAGGCTGTTTTAAGGGGCCTTAAAGGCCGTGGGCCTATTCTGATTCCGGGATGGAGGGGGAGAGCAGGGTTCGTAATTGTACTTCTGTTTCCACCACTGACTGGCTAGAAGTTCTTTACCATATGCAGCTCAGTTTCTCTCCTTGCCACTAAATGGTAGATGAGCTCTAAGCCCTTTTGTTCTTTGTGGGTTTTTTGTTTGTTTGTTTGTTTTGAGACAGAGTCTCACACTCTGTCCCCTTGGGTAGAGTGCCATGGTGTCATAGTTCACAGCAACCTCAAACGCTTGGGTTTCAGCCTTCCTCTTGCCTCAGCCTTCCGAGTAGCTGAGACTCAGGCTGTGGCCACAACACCTGGCTAGTTTTTCTATTTTTAGAGATTGGGTCTCCCTCTTGCTCAGGCTGGTCTCCAACTCCTGAGCTCAAGCCATCCACCCACCTGGGCCTCCCACAGGGCTGGGATTACAGGTGTGAGCCACTGTGCAGGATCTAAGCCCTTTTGGCTGTGAAACCCTACAATTCTCAATTTCTTCAGTCTAAGAAAACCTAGGAATGGTGGTCAGTTGTGTATAAATAGGGACCAGTTTAAATGGAAAGGCTGTTTTGAACCCACTGCTACACCCCAGAATGAAGTAGAAACAGCCCAGAGTCTCCCCTTTGAGAAGGAAGGTGCACCAGTCTGCCCAGCCCTGTTGTCACCAAGACCACAGACAGCAAAGGGCCTAGAAGTCTGCACAGCCACACAGAGCTTTTTGTCACTTTGGGGGTTTAGACAGTATTAAACTTCAAATGAGAGTCCTAAGGCATTTACCCTAAATTCTCCATCTCATCTGCAACTCCTTAGTCTGAAGTGGAAAATTCTATTTTGGGAAACTGTCTAGAGATGCATTTAGGCTAATATGAAGAAAAGTTAAAAAGAAAACTTGAACATGAAACACAGAAACTCTCAAAGAACTCCTGAAAAAGGAAAATTAAATTCTTTGTTTAAAGCATGAACCAAAAGACTTTCAGAATCAAAAAGAATGTTCCAAGGGGCCAGGCACCGTGGCTTGGTTCATGCCTATAAATCTCAGCACTCTGGGAGGCCAAGGCAGGTGGATTGCTTGAGTTCAGGAGTTCCAGACCAGCCTGAACAAGAACCAGACCCCATCTCTACTAAAGATAGAGAAACTAGCTGGTGGTGTTGCAGACGCCTGTAGTCTCAGCTACTCAGGCAACTGAAGCAAGAGGATTATATGAGCCCCAGAGTTTGAGCTTCCCATGAGCTATGATGATGCCACTGCACTCTACTCAGGGCGACAGAGTGAGACTGTCAAAAAAAAAAAAAAAAAAAAAGAAAGAAAGAAAAGAAAAGAAAACACACAGAAAAAAAGATTAAAAAAAAAAAAAATGTTCCAACCATGCCAGTCGCATTCCTGCAGAATTCTGCCCACCCTTTGATTTCCTTGTTTGTTTGAAGTCTGTGGTCTCTGCTGGACGGAAGACTTGGGAGGGAGGATAGAGACCCAGAGTCCCACGCTACTGTTTATGGCATCACATAACAGAAACTGGACAAAAGTTCTGAGTGACTGAGTGGCTGAATGGTGAAGGCATAATTTTCTGAGAATATCCAAGATGTGAAACACTCAGGACTTTAAAATAAAATGTTTTTTTTTTTTTTTAAAAAAGACTACCACTTACTTACTACCACTTATGTTCCTACTTCCTGTTCTACCAATGACCTTGACTAAAGAATAATTCATGCCATTTGGTCTGAAAGATACTCGAGATCATTTTTAAGGCAGAGAGCAGAACATTTTCTTAAAAAGGGTCTCTTGTTGGGTTTTATTTGTATTTTATAATTCATCTTTTTTATGAGTAAGCAACCATAAATGAATTTCCCAAGCTGTTTTCCCAAAGATCTTTATTGGGACGGGCAATTGGAAGGTTTGCATCTGTGTACAAAAGAAGCCCAGGCTTCATGTCTATGTTATTACAGAAGAGCTTGAAAAACTTTATTTACAGGCCAAGAGAAGACACTAACCTGCTCTGTTGAGAGGTCTAATAAAAAGCTGTGTGATAAAAATGCCATGGCTTGCTTATCTGAAAAGATTCTGCCTAGTTCAAAGGGTCAGTTGCACACCAGGGTCCCAGGCCTTATCAGCTGGCTCTTCTGAGCGTTGCCATTGTAAAACAAAGGATGCCTCCAGCTGGCATGACAATGGTACAATCACCAGACACTTCAAAAGAAGCAGGCACAGCACAGAAGATGCCCTGAGTTTGCCCCTCACTGTGATGTTTACACACAAGTTCCAACAGCTCTTGGACAACAAAGGCCAGGCAGGATAGTCAAGGGCATTGTGCCTGCAATAGTCAAGGACTCTCTGTCTTTACCAATAAAGCCAGGGGGAGACTTCAGTTTAAACACCATTTACTCTCAACACCGTATTCTCCAAAGACAGGATCTCATTATTCTACAAGGGAGAGGAGGCTGCTGGAGGAATGGAAGTCGAGCTTCAGGGGCTGCGTCCTTAGCACATAATTAGAGAGAGAGGAGTCTGTCTGCAGATAACCCAGAATAATCTGCAGGTGTTCACATGAATTTTGCAGATGTGGATAAAAATAAGAATAAAAGACTACACTAGGTTGCAGGATGCAAAGAGAGAGCCTGCAGGTATAAGGTGAACAGAAAGCAGGATTTATTGAATTTCCTCTGAAGGTCTGGCCTTGTAGCATTGGGGGGTAGGGGACTCTGATCTGTTGGCCTTGCTTAACATCCCGAAAATTAAAAACAAAAACCTATTTTCACAAATCAGGTTCCACAGGAGAATGGATATGGAAAGCCAATGTCTGTGAAAATGATTGAAGGTTTGCCCTTGAGGCTCCCCTGTCCTATCTTAAAGATGTGTATTAGAGACCCATATAAATAGTATTATTTTAAAGACTGAGGCACCTACATGTGAATAAGAAACAGCTTGATCTCTTCTGGATCAAAGATTTACTTAAAAGGTTTTCTTTATTTTTCAAAGTGAGAGATTGTGTTTTTTTACAGTCTAGAATGCAAAGAATGTTTTAAACACAAGCAACCGATCTTCCATTATTTACAGGAATCCTTTGTATTCTGCAAAGAGCTTGGCCTTGCTAAAGACCCACAAGGCAGCAAGTTCTGTGAGACTAGGATCTTCATCTGATTCTCCTTATACCCTCACTCTACCCTCACTCAGGTTGTGCTGTTCAATACTCAGTCAATTTTTCTCTAGTTCTTTTCAGGTTCCTATCTTTGCTTTATCCCAATATGTGACCGAGTGCCCAAGGATGCTCCCATTATTAAACTAAATAGAGAGCTCAAACTAAGTTCCCAGAAATAAACAGATCTGTTTTTGTCAAAAAATAATTTTAGTAAGCATTTTAAGTGCGCCTCTTACATGTCCACCTGATTCCAAATTGCATCCCCTGCTCTCTCCCTCTCTCAACTCTTCATCTCGCTTTCCTGAATTACCTGCATTTCACCTGTTCTTATCTGAGATGTTATGTATTTGGTGTGATCATAAACACGTTTGGTCCCTGCCTTCACCCCTCCACCCGCAATAGAGTGCAAGTTCCACAAAGGCAAGGATTTCTATCTATCTTGTTCACTGGTGTAGCTCTAGTATTTGGTGCATAGTAGAGTATTTGGTACTCATTAATATTTGGAAAAAGAATAGAGCTGAGTGCGGTGGTCTGTGCTATAGTCCCAGCTACTCAAGAGGATCCCTCAAGTCCAGGAGAAGGCTGCATTGCTCAATGATTGCACTTGTGAACAGCCAGGGCCCTCCAGCCCGGAAAACACAATGCAACCCCATCATTTAAAAGGAAAAAAAAAAAAAAAGTAAGAGCTGCTCTTTGCCCTTAAGTAATTTACTATCTACTCCCTCTATTACACATCTTCAATGCTATCCTCATTTTATGTCTCTCTCTTTTTAAAGCCTTACTGTCTCCTTTAAAAAAATTATTACATAATAAAACACGGATAGAATCTCATCGTATATTAGAAAGCTGTTCAGTGTAGTATAGACAGTAGCCCCAAGACTATCACCATTCCAAAATGCATTGGGTGCTTTTCAATTTCCTTTGAGACTTCATCATTGCAATAAAATAGTCCAATAGTACGGTATACAAATATATCCCCAAATCATGAAACATTAATGATCTAATAAAAACAATTAGTTTCAGGTTGCAGCAACTAAAACTATGTCTTCTATTCTGGGATTTAAAACCCTTTATTTTCTGAATTTTATATTTTCCTCTGTGTGTGCTTGTGTGTCGAAAAACTATTAAATCCCCACTGGTTAGTTCTCTTATCTCATGGTGCTCTGCGAGAAGATAGATCATCATTTTTCCCACCTTAAATCTCTTGTCAGTGGTCCCATAGGAAATAGTTATCTGAATAATAACTTAATTATTGTTACAAAAGAACGATTTTACTAATGCATGCAGACTGACACAAATACCTTGGGAAACCCAATGGCTGATGATCTAAAATTAATTCTGAACAATTTATCTATTACATTTTGCCGACAGACTTGTCAAAATGAAAGGCCCCCCATTACCAAACAAAAATGAGAAGAAACTGTTTACCTGTTCTTGCCTATTCCATTTTTTTCTGCATTCTTTTCAAAATTTATTAAAATCATATAAGCACATAAAGTAGAACCTCCGCAGTTGACCACCTCCCTACACGGACCCCTCCTTACGTTGACCTCATTTTCATAGAGTGGACATGCACCCCACGTATGTATGCAGCACAGTAGGCCTGGCTCCCTAAGTTGACCACCTCCGTATGTTGAACGGTTTGTTCGTCTCTGGGGTGGTCAACTTACTATGGTTCTACCATAGCTTTAAACAGGCTTGTTTTGCAAAACAGCAGTTTTCAGCTTCTCCCCTTTTCTGCTTCCCAAATGCAACCAGGTTTACCTCTTTTAGCTGATACCTCCGTTTCTCAAGACAGCATACTGATACTACGTTTTTATTTACATTTTTTTCCAAAAAGGCATTATCTGTTAACTTGTACCTTCACCCCATCCCATATACCCTTTCATGGAAGATAAAACTGTTGAAACCTTTTATTTCTGAAAATATTTTTATACCCCCTTAATCTCAAATAATACTTAGGCGGAGTATTAACTTGTTACTGCTTGTAACACTGAGGGTGCTACTCTGTGGTTTTCTAGCTTCCAGGGTTGCCATTGTGATTTGTCATCCTTCCCATGAAATATGTTTTTCCCATTTCTGAAAGGTTGTAGATCCTTTTATGTTCTGAGTATTCTAAAATTACCCCATGATATATGTTGGTATGAGTCTATTTTCTTTTCTTTTTTTTTTTTTTTTTTGAACCTGCCACCCTCAGTATATGGGGCCGGCGCCCTACTCGCTGAGCCACAGATGCTGCCCTGCTTTCTACATTCTTTTTTTTTTTTTTTTTTTTATTATTATTATAGATAAAAATATGCACCATAGATGTGGCCCGGTATGAGTCTATTTTCAAATTCCACACAGAGTGTTTGGTAAGTATTTCAATCCTGAAATTTATGTCTTTCCATTCAGGAAATTTTCTAGAATTATTTATTTTATTATAACCTTCCATCCATTTATTCTACTATTTAGATGTTGGATCTCAGGACTGGACTTCCAATTTTCTCATCTTTTCTCTCCAATTTTGCATTTCTTTGTATTCTTAATTTACATTTTAGGATATCCCTTATACTGTAGCTTCCAGGACTTCTACTGAATGGTTTTCCATTTCATCTCAAATATTTTTAATTTTCAAGAGCCTCTTTGACCAGGAAGGTTCCTTTATTGTAGTATCCTGTTCTTGTTTACTGTGTACATCTTCTTAGAGTATAACTCTAAGTATGTATGTATATATGAGTTCTCCCTGGATATTACCTGTTCTATTTGCTTTTACTGTGTCTCTCTCTGCTCTTTTCTTTTTTCCCCCTCTCCATTATCATCTTATGAGATATTCATTTCCTGTTTATTTTATATTTCTTCCAATCTCTGGTGATCCTTGGTAATCTGTTCCTATTTAAGAGTGAGATACTAAAATCTGACTTGAAGCTATCTGTGTTTGGGAGGATGGGAGCAAGGGAGGGGAGCTTGCCAACTCTATCTTCACTTTAGACTAAAATTATCTAGAAGGCTGGGTGTGGTGGCTCATGCCTATAATCCCAGCACTCTGGAAGGCCAAGGCAGGTGGATTGCTTGAGCTCAGTAGTTTGAGACCAGCCTGAGCAAGAGTGAGATCCTGTCTCTAAAAAATAGTGGGGCATGGTGGCGGGCACCTATAATCTCAGTTACTTGGGAGGCTGAGGCAAAAGGATCACCTGTGCCCCAGAGTTTGAGTTTGTTGTGAGCTGCGATGCCACAGCACTCTACCGAGGGTAACAGTGTGAGATTCTGTCTATAAATAAATAAATAAATAAATAAATAAATAAATAAAATGACCTAGGTTGGGCTGTTTCCCTAGGAAACCCCAAAAGTCAGTATCTTTAGGTTTTGGGGTTTTTTGTTGTTTTTTTTTTTTTTTAAAGACAAGAGTCTCAAGCTGTCGCCCTGGGTAGAGTGTTGTGGCATCACGGCCCACAACAACCTCAAACTCCTGGGCCCTCAAACTCTTCTTCCCTCAGCCTCCCAAGTAGCTGGGACTATAGGTGCCCACCACAATGCCTGGCTATTTTTTTGTTGCAGTTGTCATTGTTATTTTAGCTAGCCTGGGCCAGGTTTGAATCCACCAGCCTCAGTGCATGTGGCTGGCACCCTACCCACTGAACTACGGGCACCACCAGTATCTTTAGTTTTGTTCCCACACCCTATACCCAAGCCTTTAGCTGACCAGATTCTCCAGAGAATACTCTTCCCATCTCCTGCCTCGAGGGTGATACTGGTTGAATGATGTAGAAGGCAAGCTGAGAAGTGTTACCTGAGTCTGGCTCTTCTGGTTTGTGTAAAGCACCCCACACTGGACTGTGCCTGTGTACTATAGCCTAGAAAACCTATGTTCTACCCTGGCTAAAAGGATAAACCTTCCTAGAACTTTTGGTAGTTCTATGGTATAACTCAGGTTGCTTCTCAACTTTCTCTGCTACTTCTAGCTTAGGATCTGTCTCCTTATCTATGCCATGCAACCCTGAACTTGACCCTGAAGCTTACCAGGGTCAAGCCTGGCTAGTCCTTGGATGGGAGGATCTAGCTCTTTGGGTTTTCTAAATAAGTTACTAATTATCCTGTTTCCAAACCCCCAAATGTATTATTTTCTTCTTTCTATTCTTTTCATATTTGTGGGTTGTTGCTATTTATTTATTTAGAGACGGTCTCACTCTCTCACTCTGGGTAGAATGCCTTGGAGCCATAGCTCACAGAAACCTCAAACTCTTGAGCTTAAACAATCCTCTTGCCTCAGCCTCCCCAGCAGCCAGGACTATAGGCCCCTACACAATGCCTGGCTAGACTTTTTCTTTTCTTTTCTTTTTCTTTTTTTTTTTTAAGTAGAGATGGGGTTTTACTCTTGTTCAGGCTGGTCTTGAACTCCTGAACTCAAGTCTCGGCCTCCCAGTGTGCTAGGATTACAGGCGTGAGCCACTGCACCCAGCCTGGTTGTTGCTTTTTAGAAAATTCTTTCTTTGCTATCAATTTAATGAAATTTTGAAAGGGGGTGGAACTAAATGTATGTATTCAGTCTGCCACCTTTAACCAGAGGCCCCTATTGCATTTTTTCCCACAGGCTGGCTTTATAAGGCTCTCATCAAATACTGTACCAGCCTATTGCTCCCGCTTAGGGCCAGCCCTGGAGGTCTTGGTTTGAAGGGAGAAGAGAAGTCTCAGTTGGTAAAAGGCAAATGTGTTACTAAACACTTAACTAGGCACTTAGCAGGGAGAATGAGGTATTTTCTTGGGTAGTCTGAAAGATAGTTTTTGAATACAGTAGACGGGTTTCTATCTGTACACCGGATAGGCACACATTTCTGGACTTTGAAGGAGGAATTAAAAGGTCTCAGAATGTCTCTTTTAGGTCTGGGTTTTTAGTTCCAAAAATAATAGGATTTAAGACCTGGCCTAATGCAATGCCTTCATTCCATTAGGAAGAAGACTGGCTTCACTGTAACAGTTGCCTAAATTTAAAAGATCAGAAAATTTTGAGCACAGATACCTTTATAACACTGTCATCACTTGCCTGCTAGTAAGAATGAATTTTTATACCCTGGAGAGTTTCTTACTGTTTTAACTGAAGTGCCTTTCTCTAATTAAGTACAAATAATAAATATATAACATGCTGAATTCAATATGCTGTGGACTTATTTTTTAACAAAGCAAAGTTATTTAAGTCCTGACACTAACAGCAGCTGCCAACTTAATTTGGAAGTGTTAAAAATAGCTCAGTGATCCTTAATTTTCCTATATTTGTCTCTTGCATCTGTCTTCCCATCTCAAAAATAAAACATTATTGAATTTACCTATATAGAGGTTACAAGATGATTTTTAAACCCATTTTTATTTGAAATAGGTTCAACATTAACATTCAGTTACATGACCTTAAAATTTATTTGGTAGTATTTGCTGACCAGTGAAGGAATGATGCACCTTATATTTCTTGAAACACCACTCACTGTAAATTACTAGATAATTCATTAGGAACAGTAGAACCTCAGCAAATTGACCACCCAAGGGACTGTAACAAACTGGTCAATACACAGAGGTGGTCAATTGAAGAAACAAGGCCTACTCTACTGAAACACGCATGTTGTGCATGTCCGGTCTATGAAAATTAGGTCAACTGAAGGAGGTGGTCAGCGTGGAAAGATGGTCAACTATGGAGCTGTTACAGTATAAATACCGTAACACAGATACAGTGCCGGTATCAGGTAAGTTTTCTAATTTATTGGAGAAAGTGAAAATGAAATGCACCATGGCTTGAGAATTGATAATTCTCTGCTTTATTTAGGAAAGACAAACCTGAAATGTTCCAAAGAAGGGTTACATTTCTTCAGGGACGATGGTACATTCCTGTAGTCCCGGGGAGGGTGAGGCAGGACGATTACTTGAGCCCAGGAGTTTAAAGCCAGCCTGGACAAATAGCAAGACTCTGTCTCTAAAAATATTTTTTAAAAAATTTTACAAGGCCAAGTATGATGGCTCATGCTAGCACTTTGGGAGGCTGAGGCAGGAGATCACTTGGGGCCAGGAGCTAGAGACTAGCCTGAGCAACATAGTGAGACCCTGTCTCTACAAAAAATAGAAAAAAATGCCAGGCAGGGTGGCACAAGCCTATAGTCCTAGCTTCTTGGGAGGCTGAGGCAGGAGGATCCCTTGAACCCAGGAGTTTGAGGTTGCTGTGAGCTAGGCTGACACCAGAGCACTCTAGCCTTGGCAACATACTGAGACTGTCTCCAGAAAAAAAAAAAAAAAATTGCAGTTAAAAAATTTTTTGAAAGATATAAGGAAGTAGGTCTTTTCAGACTACTTTAAAAAGAGGCCATCTGGTAAATATTTCAACAAACTCTCTTTCACATTAATACATCTGTTCCTCAACCTTGTTCTTTGAAACAAAAGGTTGATATTTAACTGCTTCTCTTGAGTCTTCAAACAACCAAGAAGGGAGAGAAGGGAGACCGGTGGAGCAATGAATTTTCACACATATGCACACTCAGCAATGAATTTTCACACATACGCATACTCAGCGTTTCAGGTGGCTTCACAGATGTAGTTACAAATAGGAGCCCTGTGGATGTATTAAAGGGTAAAAGTCTGGGGACACGTTATGTAGTGCAGGTGGAAATACGTCTATAAACCCAGCCACAACAGGTGAGTTGGATACCTGCAACTTTTATGCAAACTCACGCGGTAGTAAGACTCTCCTACTACCTAACTGAAATGAAACCTTGTTAACCACTAAGTTCAGGATAAAGATCTCTGATGTCAAACACAGCATTCTAAAGGAAGTTTTTATTAACCAGGCATTTTGTAAATAACATTTATCTTCAAAGCACTAAGCACAGCACGCATTCCCAGGTAAATAGTAAGTGCTTAGGAACAACTATGTTGAATTAATTTAGGTCCTTAAACATTCCTTCCTCTGAAATATATTTTAACAGTTTAATTGAATTGACCATGGCTTCACTGAGCTAATCAAGGTACTTCCTACCTTTTTTTTTTTTTCTTTCTTTTTTCTCTTTTTTGAGGCAGAGTCTCACTCTGTTGCCCAGGCTAGTGTGGGCAACACACTATAGTGCCACTATAGCTCACAACAATCTCAAACTCTCCCAGGTTCAAGGATCCTCCTGTCTCAGCTTCCTGAACAGCTGGGACTACAGGTGCCCATCACCAGGCCCAGCTAATCTTTCTCTCTTTCTTTTCTTCCTTCTTTCTTTCTTTCTTTCTTTTTTTTTTTTTAAGGCAAGCATGGAACAAAGTTTATTGAGGAAGAGGAAGGTAGGTTTACAGAGCAAGAACAAGATACAGGCCTACAGAGCAAGATATGTTCACTACAGACAGCAAATGGGCCTCAATTGCAAGGACAAAGAGGCAAAGAGCTAATTTTTTTATCTTGAGTAGAGGTGGGGTCTTGCTTTTGCTCAGGCTGGTCTTGAACTCCTGAGCTCTAAAGGCACCCTCCTGGCTTGGCCTCCGAGAGTGTTAGGATTATAGGCGGGAGCCACCGCACCCAGTAGGCACTTCCTATTTTTAAGCTAATTTTATTTCCACTAAAATAAACACAAGTAATTCGAAATAGCAAGTACATGTATAATACAAAAGCTATACAAAATGTTGTTTGTATAGAATATTTGATTATAAATATCAAAGTTATTTTGAAGCACTGTATATAATGGAAAAACAAAAGAACAATAAGTGTAAGCCCTGAACTCAAGCTATGTAACCCTGACTTCTGTCATAAGTTTTTTCCTACTAACCCAATAGTAGATTTAAAGTTTCCCTAAAATAATAAAGGGACCAAAGTTACACTATAGAATAAAAATGATTGGTAATAATCATTGTTTAAATTTTTGCATTTATCTGAAAATTCTCTATCAGTTATGATAATTTTTAATTACTTTTTTTTTTTTTTTTTTTTTTGAGAGTCTCACTATGTCACCCTGGGTAGAGTGCCGTAGCGTTACAGCTCACAGCAACCTCAAACTCTTGGGTTTGAGTGATTCTCTTGCCTCAGTCTCCCAAGTAGCTGGGACTACAGGTGCCTGCCACAATGCCCAGCTATTTTTTTCTTGTAGTTGTCATTGTTGTCTGGCAGGCATGGGCTGGGTGTGAACCCACCAGCTCCGGTGTATGTGGCTGGCGCCCAAGCTGCTGAGCTACAGGTGCCGAGCCAGTTGTCATAGTTTTTAGAATAGCTTTTTTGTGGGAAGATAGTAAGGTGTGGAAGGTTAACCACGTGAGTTTGGGAGTCATCCATCCTTGGTTCCTGTGCTTGCCATGCCTCCTACTAGGTGTGACATTGTGAAATACATATAATTGGTCTTAGTTGTAGGTATCCTAATACACAACTAATTACTAAAATTTTTGCAATCTCCAACGTGCTAAGTGTCTTTTTGTATGCTAATGACATGACTGGTGGTGGGGAACCCCTGCATAGCTTTAGGATGGGGGTGGTCACAGGAAAGACTATGGTGTGATTAGAGGGTTGGGCCATTTCACACCCACCCCCAAACTCCAGGGAGGAGGGGGGGGGGCTGAAGGATAAGCTGATCACCAGTAGCCAGTGATTTAATCAATCGTGCCTATGCAATGAAGTCTCCATAAAAGCCCAGAAAGAGTTTGGACAAGCTTCTGGAGGGCTGGAATCCCTTCCTGTGTGTCCTTTGTCCTTTATACTAAACCAGGACATGTAGTGTCTCCTGAGTTCTGTGAGCTGGTTGAGCAGATTAGTCTAACCCAGTAGTGGGATGTAAAAACCCCAGTTTATAGCCAGAAGCACAGTGAAACACGTGGATGGTGTCAGAATGAACTGGAGGACACGCAGCTGGTGTCCACTGCAGGACTGATTGATTGACTGGTTGAGGGTTGGGGAGAAATCCCCACACACTTCTTGGTGACTAGAGGTCCCAGAAATTTTCTGTGTTGATTGCTGTGAGTGAGACAATAAGAAAAGTACCTTGCTTTAGTTTTTTCCCTTTATCCTGAGACCAGTTATGTCTCCTCCCTGTACCTCCCTTTCCAGTTCTCTAAAATGAAAGGAATAATAGCATAATGCATAATGCAGCATAATGGCCACGTGAGCAGGAAAGTGGTAACACACACAAAGGCCCAAGCTTGCCACAAAGGAAGTGTTTAACAGATGTTAAATGCCATTATTATCCATGCCCTTTACAAAGGACAAGGAGGGGCCGAACACCTCTTCCCAAGAAGGTAACATAAGGCAGTTGAGCGATCTTCTGTTGAAAACAGAATTATGGGATGTTAAGTGGAAATGGAGCTGAACGCTCTAAGAATACAAAATGGCAATGCTTCATTTCAAAGCCAAGATGGCCACATCTTCATGAAACCTCTGACCTGGATTGAGCTCTGCCAGTGGAACACGTAGGCAAAAACTCAGGCCAGAAATGTGTTCAGCATTCACATGTATTTCTTGGCATTTGTCTAGACTGTGGACTGACAAAAATAATTTTTTTTTTAATTTTGTATTTGAATAGCTTTACCATCTGGGAAGGGAGAGGCACAATTACATGCTGGTGCAGTAAGTTCCACGAGGGAGGTATGAATGAAGTTGGAAGGCAGTGAGGAGGAGAAGGGGTGGCTGGGGTGGGAGCGTGGTAAGACTGTGACCATGGCCACAGTGTACAAAGTGGTTTAGAGCAGTGATCTTCAACCTGTGTGCTCTGGCACCCTGGTGAACCCTGAGAAGGTCTTAGGTGTGCTGTGTGAAAATTTTTAAAAGATCATTAACTAAATTATTTTTGAAAGAAGTTCAAAGCACAGTAAGTATGTTCTTTTTTATTTTTATTTTTTTTAATCAACATACTTTAAATGTACCATGGAAGTTTAACTATAGGTTAGAGTGTGCTGGGAGATAAAAGAGGTTGAGAACACTGGGCTAGAGGCCTGCAGAAAGAGGCGGAGGCAGAAAGATGGGTCAGGAAGCAGTTAAATAGTGACAATGGTGCCTCAAGCAAGGCCATAGGATGAGACCGGGATCTGGGCGGGAGTTTTTCAGGTAGGATAGTCTAAGGAGCTTGACGGTGGTCACCGTGAGAGGGCCTGGTCAAAGATGATGGGCCCAGTGCCAGGCTGTGGACCAGCACATCTCTACACATTCGGATGACCATACCGGTAAGGAAGGAGACGGAGCAGTCAGAGGGGTCACTGGGAAAGGAGTGCTTCCCGTGGAAAACAGCTTCCTCCCCGCCTCCGCCCAGAGTGGAAGTCAGGTGCAAGTCAAGAGCCACTTAGCAGCCAACAAAACAGCACTGCTAGAAGCCCCATTTCGTGTCAAGGACAACTATTCAGACTTTACAGGGAGCCCATAAACATCCACACGTGCTGGGCATGTGAAGGGCGCTTAGCAAACATTGCCTGTGGAATTTGTTACACAAAAGCGTGTAAAGCAATGAGCTGGGTCTTACTTAGAATTACATCAATCTTCTCTCTCTACCCTGATTTTTTCATTTAGAAAATGGAGATGACGACGTTGGGAATTAAAGGGGAAAAAAAAATCCTATAAATAAGACATGATTGAGAAGTATTGATGCTGAGAAGACGGAGCAGCAGAGATCTGGATCTAAGGAGAAGTGATCTGTTAAACAGCAGCCAGCCGGATTTCATACATAGAACATAAAAAAAATGTATACACATTTTAAGAAAGGAAAAAATGTATTAAAATGGTAATACTCAATACACACCAATAATGTTTGTTACCTTGGATATTGTATTGGTATCTCTTGTAATTGCAGAAGTCAAATGTGACTTGAGTATTATAGTTTTTTTTGCTTGTTGTTGTTGCAGTTGTCATGCTGTTGTAGCTGGCCGGGGCTGGGCTCAAACCCGCCACCCTCGGTATACGGGGCCAGCGCCCTACCCGCTGAGCCACAGGTGTCCGAGTATTATCATTTTAATACAGTTTTTTCCTTTCCTAAATTGTACATACATTTTGTGGCACTTTTATATTATTTTGTATCTAATGTTTTATCTTCTACCTTGTTTTGCCATAAATCAATTAAACAAATAAAATGACATGAAAGCATCCTCAAATTTATATGAGAAAGCTAAACTTATATGAATGAGTCTTATTGTGGAAAATCTGGGAAGGCTCTTAGTTTTGAGAAAAACTGAAGATTTGCAAGAAGTCCTCTTTTTTTTTTTTTTTTTTTGCAGTTTTTGGCCAGGGCTGGGTTTGAACCCGCCACCTCCAGCATATGGGGCCGGCGCCCTTCTCCTTTGAGCCACAGGCACTGCCCAAGAAGTCCACTTTTTAAGAAAAGCACTGGCTTCAGGAGCACATACGCTAAAACTGGAACAATGGGGAGAAGAGAAGCGTGTTGCCCGGGAAAGGATGACGTGCACATCGTGAAGTGGTCCACATTAAGAAAAAAGAAAAGAATGTCGTGTCTATAGCCTGCTTTCACATCTGCCTTTCAATATTAAGTTCACATAAAGCGTTATTGCTCAAAAAACCTTAGCTTGTTAAATAGCACTGCAATAGTTAAGTGATGCAAAAGTTAAATGTTTGTATTAAACATTTGAACCACCAGAAATGTTCATATCCTGTCAATCAGGCAGGCAGAATTTCATATAATTTTGGGAATGTTTGAAATATATGTATACCAGTCGTGAGACTCCAGTTGATATCCTCAGAGTCAATGCTCAGAAAACATCCGTAGACTATGTGAATAAAACCAAGGAAAAATAACCACATACTTGCTACGTGAGCTCTACTATAAGGAACGTGGGAATGAGCAGCACTATTTATAAAGCCTGCACGGGTCGGGCGCAGTGGCTCTGGCCCGGAATCCTAGCACTCTGGGAGGCTGAGGTGGTGGATTGCTTGAGCTCAGGAGTTCGAGACCAGCTTGAGCAAGAGCGAGACCTCCATCTCTAAAAACAGCCGGGCGCCTCTAGTCCCAGCTACTCAGGAGGCTGAGACAAGAGGATCACTTGAGCTCCGGAGTTTGAGGTTGCTGTGAGCTAGGATGCCACAGCACTCTACCAAAGGTGACAGAGTGGGACTATCTCAAAAAATAAGTAAACAAAATTTAAAAGGACTGCATAGCTTTTCCTTATAATAGTTAGAAAATAATCCTTGCAGCATCACAAATAATTCTTTTTCTTGAGATGACTTTTGGCTTCTAGATCACCACCACTAAGGGAAGCTCCCTTGAAAACTGCCTTTTCTCTGTGATTTTTTTCTTTCCTTTTCTTTTTCTTTTTTTTTTGAGACAAAGTCTCACTATGTAGCCCTCGGTAGAGTGCTATGGCATCACAGCTCACAGCAACCTCAAACTCTTGGGCTCAAGCGATTCTCTTGCCTCAGCCTCCCAAGTAGCTGGGACTACAGGCGCCCGCCTCAATGCCCGGCTATTTTTTGTTGTTGCAGTTGTCATTGTTGTTTAGCAGGCTCAAACCCCCCACTTTCAGTGTATGTGGCTGGCGCCCTACTCACTGAGCTACGGGTGCTGAGCCTGTGATTCTTTTTATTTTATTTTATTTTTAGGAATGGATGTATCAGAGTTATTTTGTTCCGTGGCGGACATCACACACATGGAAACACTTTCAAAATTCTACTAAAATAAATGGCAGGCTTTTCCTTTTTTTTAATTAGGAAAAATATCTAGTCTCTCAAAACTAGATGCTAGCTATGATTTTTAAGCCTTTTCTGTAGTCTTAATTATGCAACTAAACCTGTTCCTCCGTGACTTTATGTCACCACTGTATGGCAGCTCTGCAGAAGGCAAAGGTTTAATATGGAATTAAACTAACCTACTAATTACATAGACAAATTAAAAGAAATCTAAATGAATAACTTTTTTTTTTGTGACAGAATTTCATGCTGTTGCCTTGCATAGAGTGCGATGGTGTCATTGTAGCTCACAGCAACCTCAAACTCCTGGGTTCCCGTGATCCTCCTCCCTTAGTCTCTTGAGTACCTGGGACTACAGGCATGTACCACAATGCCCAGCTAATTTTTAAAATTTTTTGTAGGGATAGAATCTCACTATGTTGTCCAGTCTGGTCTCCAACTGCTTGCTTCAAGTGATACTCCCACTCTGGCCTTCTAGAGTGCTAGGATTATAGGCATGAGCCACTACAACCAGCCTAAACATTCTTTTTTTTAAGGGATAGGGTTTTGCTCTGTTTCTCAGGCTGGAGTAACACCATCATAGCTCACTGTAACCTTGAACTCTTGGGCTCAAGCAAAAAAAATTATTTTTTCAAGTTCTGAATACCATTTTGCTGATAATTATTCTGCTTCTATCTTCATGCATAAGGAGAGAAAAAAAATCTAGATTAATGTTTCTGCTTAGTGGGGGCAGTACTGATTTTTCAAAGTCCTTAGAATGAAAGTTAGGAAAAAGGGAGAATTTGCCAAGTTGGATTAAATTATGAATTTTTATTTCTTCTTTTCCTACTGGTAGACAATGTAATTCATTATTTCAAATGAAACACTGATGGTGAACCAGAAACTCTTCATTGTATACTTTAGAAATGCCATAAATCATTTCCCCTAAGTTACATGCAAGTCACTGTTTAGTCCTATGAGTTCTCAAACTTGTCAAACACAAGCCCAGTCAAACACAAGCTCTATTTCCTGAATCAGCATTTTCTTTAATACTACCTAGTGGATACGAAAGAGAGCTCAACAGCTCCTAAAGGTTCCTGACATTTTCTCAAAGAATCCCAGAGACATTAGAGAAAAGAACAAAAATGCAAAACTTGTAAGCAGGCCAGGAAGGAAGGTTTTAGAGAGGGTCTACGGGCTATTTGATGCAAAAATTCAGTGTATTTTATCCAACTAATATTATAAGGAAAATATAATTTTGTTTATCTGGTAAATGTACTGTGGCTAAAAATCCTTAGGCTTTGTTTTTATTTTTTATTGCCCAATGATAGAGTTGCAATCATGTTCATTTTTGCCTTCATATAAATAACACATCAAATACTCTGGACCGCTGATAAATGACCTTTTAAGCTCAGGACTCCTGAGTCCCTCCTCCCTCCATCACATAGTTTTACAAAGAAAAATAAGAAAGGTTTGAAAAATTTATACATTGTTAATCTTTTCCATTTCATGATTTTCTACAATCAAGACTCTAACATGATGTATTCCTATTCAAAGAGAGGGGTGCTGTGAGATCTCACTCAGTACTTTGAAATTTACATAAAGCATGAAACCTTATACCTGACTTCAAAAACAACTTAGTGGCAGCTAATTTTAATTTATTTGAAGATAGTTGACATGGTACCTTTGATTCAATGTAAAACAAGCAATTGCAAATGATACAGAATGATGTCTTTTTCTACAAGAAGCAAGATAAATGAATAATGATAAGCATAACCATTATTTTTAATTTATTCATTTATTTATAACATTACTTTTAATTATTTTAAAATTAATTTAATTATTTTAACCATCATTTTTAATTTATTCATTTATTTATAACATATTACTCATTTGGACATTTTCATTTTCCTAGCAATTTTACTTCTAGCAATAAATGCTAAGGGAAGATCTCAATAGATATTCAGACAGCAATTTTTGATACTGAAAAATAAGAAGTACTTTTAAAAGCCCCTAACAAGATGGAATTGGTTAACAATTGGTTAAATATCTGTAGTCCCAGCTACTTGGGAGGCTGAGGCAAGAGGATCACTTTAGCCCAAGAGTTTGAGGTTGCTGTGAGCTATGATGCCATGGCACTCTACTGTGGGTGAAA
Source organism: Loris lydekkerianus (assembly GCA_963574355.1). Lineage (NCBI taxonomy): Eukaryota > Metazoa > Chordata > Mammalia > Primates > Lorisidae > Loris > Loris lydekkerianus. Next base: position 32,714 of record CAUYPK010103652.1, read on the forward strand.
AGAATGAGACTCTATCTCAAAAACAAAAAAAAAAAAAAAAAAGCAAGAAAGAAAGAGAAAAAAGAAAAATAATTGGCTAAATAATTTTATTCATATAATAAAAAACTATGCAGCTATAAAATGATGCTATAGATCAGCATTACCCAACCAAAAAAAAAAAAAAAAAATCCAAGAGAGTGACATTTGTCACTAGAAATTTTCTGGCAGGCACTTCAAAAAATAAAATTATTTATAGATTATGTTTTATTTAACCCAACATATTTGAAATAGTTCAACAGGTAATCAATATAAAAATTAATAATGAAATACTTTACTTTTTCTGTATAGTCTTGGAAACTAGTGTGTTAATTCAGACTAGCCCCAATTCTAGTGCTCACTAGTTCATGTCTCTGGTCGTTACAGTATTAAACAATGAGCTCTGAATGTTCGGACCTCGAAAGTCACTAATGATATATTAAAAATTTAAAGCAGATTATATGAGATGCTCGTATGTACAGTATGATTCTAATTGTATGCTTTAAAAATTCATGAATAGGAGAAAAAAACCTAGAAGGGAAAATGTATCAAAATTTCACTGTGTTATTCTGGAGATTGTTTTTCTTATTTTCTATTTTCTTTTGTCTTTTCTAAGTGTTTGCAAATAAGCCTGTACTTGTGAAGTTAATGAATGGCCATGTTATTTAACATTTTCTTATTTTTCTTTTTTTCTCTTTTCTAATCAGCGTTGATCAGATTTATGATGACTTAGACATTCAACTCTTTCCAAGAACCTGATCCCTGAAAAATGACCATACTTGTCTCTGTTCTGTATTTCGTACTAGTGAATACTAATTTCATTGTCTGTAGAGAATAATTCACCACTGTGAACAACACTTACATTTTGAGCATAAGCCCTACCATTTGCCCTTAAAAGTGATGTGTATAATTACAGTATAAGAACTGGGGGTAAATTATTTCATTGCCTGTTAAATAACCATTTGTTAAGTCTAGACAACAATCATAAATAGCCATTTCTATAAAGTTGCCACTCAAAATAATTGGGGAAATTGTATAATAAATAGGGGACGTGACCAATACCTCCTTGTACTCCCATGCCCCACCAAAAAAAAAGACAGAAATTACATAAAATTGGCAAAGATGCTAAACATAGAATCCACTTTGAAAAAGTGTGACTAAACTTAAATCAATGTCACATGTATAGCATCTGCCTCTCGTAACAGTTGCCTTATTCTGCGACACAACCCCCCACTCACAAAAAGGGCTCCTTAGGCCACCAGGCCACCTTTCCTCTTCAACCTTCTCTCTCAATATTCCTCCAATACTGGGTCTGAGCTGTACAGCTATTCCAACACTCCTCATTGTATCTGTATCACCCTTAAGTAGGCTCAGCAAACATTTCACATTGATTTATTTTATTGGGAAATATTTACTGAACTCTTACTTATTGCTTAAAGCAGGGCCTATGGTCAGTAAGAGAAGTGCACAAGGACATATGGATAATTACAGGTGGTAGTGAGGACAGTGAAAGGAAGAAGAGGGTGAATGAAAAAGAGTAACAGACCGGGGTGGGGGTCAGGGAAGTCTTCTCCATTGATGATGAGAACTGATGGATGTGAGACATAAAAATGAAATCCTAAACCCTCTAGCCAACTTGCCCAAGAGGATACCAGCTGACTCTCACCCTCCTTGGTCGATTATCTTATGTTCCTTGCTCTCCTGAATTGAGGAAGAAACAGTTTCTTGAAAGGGAATACTGGGAAAAACCAAAGAAAGTGAGATGTATGTTCCTAGAAAGATAAACCTACCTTATGAACACTAAACACCAGACATTCATGTCTAAAACCACAGAGTCAGGACAAAGAAATACTGTATATCTACCAGGCTGCCACAGATAGCTATGGCTTTTGTCTTCCCAACATTTATTTTCCTTTTTTTCTGATAAAACGAATTTTCCTTTGGGATGCTATGTTGCATGTACTCTCAGACGATGGCAGTTTTGGTGGGGCAGACCCGCCCCTGGCTTTAGGGCTGGGTACTAATCCTTTGTACCTAGGCAATGGTAACATTCCATACACTTGGCCAGTAAGTGGTTCAGAGCTGGTGTATGACAGACCGAGGGCATACGAGTTCAACTCTGGAAGTTCCCTGAACTGTGGAGGAAGGTGTGAACTGACAGCCCCCGGTGTGCACACTTCCTCTGTGTTGGAGATGCCACCTGGGAAGGAGGCCAGTCCAGGAGAAAGAGGCGGCTGCAGGTGAAGAGACGGAGTCCTCACGAATCCCTAGACATGCTGCAAGCGAGGTTTCCTCCTGGACTTTGCAGTTGAATGGACTAACAGATTTCTGTTTCTCAAAGAAGCTATTTTTGAATTGGATTTTTCAACCAGAGGAGACCTGCGAAGATTAGAGTCACAGGAACCCGGAGACACCTGAAGGTCAAAGTAAGGCCAGTATCAGCCAAAACAGCAGAAAGGAGGTCAGCATATCCTAAATTTTATGACCATTAGAAAACTGAGAATCTCCAGAGTTAGAGCGAAAATGCTCCTATTCCCTGGGGCGGGCAGCCCACAGAGTGGAAAGCACAGCTTTGACCTGCAGGTGCAAACAGCCAGGAGTCAGTGATAGTTACTGGCCACTTAGTGTGCGCAGGGCTCTGCCAGGTGCAGGGTATGATGCTGAGAAAGGCCCAGCTCCTTCCCCCTGGCGCTCATCAGCTACTCCAGAGGGCAAAGGAGGGCGCATGGGTTGCGCCCACATCGTGATTTACCTACACACCAAACACAGCACATAAAGAAGAGCCTTCATTCTCTGCTCTAGGCAGGAATACCTCCCTTTCAACAGTGTCATGAGAGGTCAAAGGTGAGGTCAGAGTAGTATCCAAGTTCTAGCTCATCCTTCTTTTTGCCTTCTCTGATCTCCTACCAGAGTTAATATTGCAAGTTTACTGCCCTACTAGTTTAATGTGTATTTTTTTGTCTTCCCAATTAGATCTTAAATTAAGCACCGTAAGATAGAGTGGTGTATCTTTTTACCCTTCACATCTCTAGTCAAGAACTGCACAGTGTAGGGACACTTGGGAGCATCTTTAAGTGTGTTATATATGGTGCAATTTGCTGCAGCTTGCCGCAGCGTTACACATAAATACAGTTTCTTTTTCTTTTTTAAAGATACTAGGTCTTTCACCTAACCATTTATTACCTTAGGTTTCCCAAAAGTGAGATAGTAAAGGCTGCACTATCTCAACATCAAGAAGAAAACATGTGAAGTAATTCTATTTCACGGCTCTAAAATGAATTATAAATTTTACTGTAGCACATGTACCTCAGTTAATTTCAGAACTAGCTAAGAGAAATATATATATTTGATAGCTGAAGGAATCCTAAATAATTTCCTGAAAATATAAGCAATTGAATAACAAAGTTCTGTCTTGAAGTTGGAAAATGATTAAAATACAGTAGAATTTCCATAGTTGATCACTTCCTTCCACAGACCACCTCCGTAAGTTGAACCAATTTTCATAGACCGGACATGCACCACATGTACGTATCAGTACAGTGAGCCTGGTTCCTTATGTTGACCACCTCCGTATGTTGACCAGTTGGTTACAATCCCTTGGGTGGTCAACTTACAGAGGTTCTACTGTTATTTATAAAAGCGACACAACTAGAAACTTTATCTGGGTTCTTGTACTACTGAGAGCTTACATCCTACTCCCAAAATAGACAGACACTTTTTGGAATGGGACAACTGGCAGCTGTCTAGGTATAAGCAGCCACTCTGCAATCCTTAGTATAGGTTTCCTTTAGCAAGTTCCTATTTTTCTAGAAATCTCAGTGATTACTAGTTATAGTCAGTTATTAATTTAAAACTTTGCAGTTAAGTTTAAAAGGTCAGTCATTTTTATATTTAAAAAAGTCACATGTTTATGCATTAAGTTTTTTTTTTGAAAGAGTCCTTTATGCTTTCTTAAATGTATTCCTTACCAAGCAACAAGAAAAAAAGTTTTATTAATGCACAAGACTGAAAGAAATGCCTAGTATGTTAGGGTTCTGGTTTTGATTTGGGGCTTCAGAGAAAGTTAAAGAAGCAGAACAGAGCCCTTTAATTACAATCCAATGTCCCGGAGAATACGCGGTATCTCTCCCAGGGGGGTATGCTAGTCCGTGTGAGAAGAGAATTAACTGTGACTGGTACAACATAAAATCATCCCACCTAGTCAAGCTAATCAGGGATTATACTGAGTGTACATCATGAACCTCCCTGGTTGTATAATTGTGTTTGACACATTAAAACATGGAAACGTTTCAAGAGTTAAATCAATAGTTGTATTCATGCCACATAACCTAAGCCAATAAAAGTCTGTGCTAAGATTCCTTGAACTCCCACTTCCCTTTGGGGAGCATAACTAAATGATAGCACTTCTCCCCCAGAGGACAGCAAGCTGCTCTGACAGACAGATGGCAGCAGTAAAGGAGCTCAGAGCTTGGATCTCGAGTTACTCCCCGAATGCAAATTCTCCACTCAGCCTCCTCTTCATGCTGGTTTTAGGGAAATTCACTATCTCTTTAAGACTCAGTTTCTTCATCTGTGAAATGGGATTTAGGGTAGGGATGTTGGGAGCTTTAAATGCAGTACTGACTCTATGGCATTTAACACAGTGAACAAAGATTTAGCATTCAATAAGTCTTAAAGAAATGCTCATTATATTTTTATTATATCTGAAAGAAATTTGTTATAACTTAGTGACCATGAAATATTTTCCTCTGCCTTTGTCAGGTCCTTTTAAGAGCCACTACTTTGTATTTGTCTTTAGAAAGCTTCCCTTAAGGTGCATCAAATATCAGGCCGGGCGCCCTGATTCACGCCTGTAATCCCAGCACTCTGGGAGGCTGAGGCAGGTGGATTGCCTGAGCTCAGGAGTTTGAGACCAGCCTGAGAACGGGAGACCCTGTCTCTAAAAAATAGCTGGGCATGGTGGTGGGCACCTGTAATCCCAGTTACTTGGGAGGCTGAGGCAAAAGGATCACCTGTGCCCAAGAGTTTGAGTTTGCTGTGAGCTACAGTGCCACAGCACTCTACCGTGGGTGACAAAGTGAGACTGTCTCAACAAAAAATATTTTATATATATATGTATAGTATCTACTTATGAGAAGAATAAGAAAGGTGTTTGGTTTTATTGTTTTTTTTTAAACATGTTAGCTGCTCATATGGAATTGCTCTATAGCAGGGGTGGCGAACACGCGGCTAGAGCCGCATGCGGTTCCCGGCCAAAATGAATTTCGGCTCTTTGCCTCTTATCATTATTTTGTATACTGTGGCTCTTTGCCAAGTTTGGATTTTGTTATGCTGCTTCTGAGGAGGGA
>CAUYPK010103658.1:0-46529 GCA_963574355.1 Loris lydekkerianus
TAATAGCTAGGGATGATGAACATTTTTTCATTGGTTTGTTAGCCATTCATCTGTCTTCTGTAGAGAAGGTTCTATTCATGACTCTTGCCCATTGATATATGGGATTGTTGGCTTTTTTCATGTGGATTAATTTGAGTTCTCATAGATCCTAATCATCAAGCTTTTGTCTGATTCAAAATAGGCAAATATCCTTTCCCATTGTGTAGGTTGTTTATTTGCTTTGGTTGTTGTCTCCTTAGCTGTATGGAAGCTTTTCAGTTTAATGAAGTCCCATTTGTTTCTTTTTGTTGTTGTTGCAATTGCCATGGCAGTCTTCTTTATGAAGTCTTTCCCCAGGCTGATATCTTCTAGTGTTTTTCCTATGCTTTCTTTGAAGATTTTTATTGTTTCATGCCTTAATTTTAAGTCCTTTATCTATCTTGAACCAATTTTCATGAGTGGAGAAAGGTGTGGGTCCAGTTTCAGTCTTTTACATGCGGATATCCAGTTTTCCAAGCACCATTTATTGAATAGGCAGTCTTTTCCCCAAGGTATGTTCTTGTTTGGTTTATCGAAGATTAGGTGGTTGTAAGATGTTAGTTTCATTTCTTGGTTTTCTATTCGATTCCAAATGTCTATGTCTCTATTTTTGTGCCAGTACCATGCTGTCTTGACCACTATAGCTTTGTAGTACAGCCTAAAATCTGGTATAGTGATGCCCCCAGCTTTATTTTTATTACTAAGAAGTGCCTTAGCTATGCGGGTTTTTTTCTGCTTCCATACAAAATGCAGAGTCATTTTTTACAAATCTTGAAAGTATGATATTGGTATTTTAATAGGAATGACATTGAATAGGTAGATTGCTTTGGGAAGTATAGCCATTTTAACAATGTTGAGTCTTCCCAGCCATGAGCATGGAATGTTTTTCCATTTGTTAATATCCTCTGCTATTTCCTTTCTTAGGATTTCATAATTTTCTTTATAGAGTTCCTTCACCTCCTTTGTTAGGTATATTCCTAGGTATTTCATTTTTCTTGGGGCTATGGTGAAGGGAGTTGTATCCTTAATTAGCCTCTCATCTTGACTATTACTGATGTATACAAAACCAACTGACTTGTGGACAGTGATTTTATATCCCGAGACATTACTGTATTTTTAAATGACTTCCAGGAGTCTTGTGGTTGAGTCTTTGGAGTTCTCTAAGCATAAGATCATGTTGTAAGCAAAGAGGGAGAGTTTGACCTGCGCTGCTCCCATTTGGATTCCCTTTATTTCCTTGGGTTGCCTAATTGTATTGGCTAGAACTTCCAGCACTATGTTGAATAGTAACGGTGACAGAGGACAACCTTGGCTGGTTCCAGTTTTAAGAGGAAAAGTTTTCAGTTTTACTTCATTTAATAAAATATTACCTGTGGGTTTATCATAGATAGCTTCAATCAGTTTCAGAAATGTGCCATCTATGCCTATACTCCTCAGTATTCTAATTAGAAAAGGATGCTGGGGTATTTTATTAAATGTTTTTTTCTACATCTATTGAGAGGATCATATGGTCTTGTTTTTGCTTCTGTTAATACAGTGGCTAAATTTTATGGACTTGTGTATGTTAAACCAGCCTTGCATCCCTGGGATGAAACCTACTTGATCATGATGTATGACTTTTTTGATGATAAGCTGTAATCTATTGGCTAGGATTTTGTTGAGAATTTTTGCATCTGTATTCATTGGTGAAATTGGTCTGAATTTCTCCTTTTTAGATGAATCTTTTCCTGGTTTTGGTATCAGGGTGATGTTTGCTTCATAGAATGTGTTGGGGAAGATTCCTTCCTCCTCAATTTTTTGTAATAATTTCTGCAGTACAGGAATAAGCTCTTCTTGAGTGTTTGGTAGAATTCTGACATGATGTCTTCTGGATCTGGGCTTTTTTTTTTTTTTTTTTTTGGAAGTTTTTTTTTATTGTTTCTTTAAACTCAGTGCTTGAAATTGGTCTATTCAAGAGCTCTATTTCTTCCTGGCTAAGGCTAGGGAGAGGGTGTGATTCCAAATATTGATCCATTTCCTTCACATTGTCAAATTTCTGGGCATAGAGTTTCTGGTAGTATTCAGAGATGATCTCTTGTATATCTGTGGCATCAGTTATTTAAACTTTATCACTTCTGTTTGAGGTTACTAGAGATTTTACATTTCTATTTCTAGTTAGTCTGGCCAAAGTTTTATCTATTTTATTTATTTTTTCATAAAACCAATTCCTTGTTTCATTAATTTTCTGAATGATTCTTTTGTTTTTAATTTCATTAATCTCTGATTTAATTTTGGATATTTCTTTTCTTCTACTGGATTTAGGATTAGATTCTTCTTCTTTTTTCCAATTCCATAGGATGGCCTGTAAGTTTGTTGATGTGTTTTCTTTCTGTTTTTTGAATGTAGGCATCTAAAGTGATAAATTTTCCTCTCAAAACTGCTTTTGCGTATCCCACAGGTTTTGGTAGCTTGTGTCATTATTGTTGTTATGCTCAAGGAAGTTAATGATTTCCTCTTTTATTTCTTCCTGCACCCAACTGTCATTCAACAGAAAGTTGTTTAATTTCCATTCCTTTGTGTGGGGTTGAATGTTTTTGTTGGAGTTGAGTTCCACCTTTAGTGCCTTGTGGTCTGAGAAGATACAAGGTAAAATTTCAATTCTTTTGATTCTGTTGAGGTTTCTTTTATGTCCTAGGATATGACCAATTTTGGAGAACTTTCCATGGGGCAATGAGAAGAATGTATATTCTTTATCTTTGGTATGGGGTATTCTATATGCATCTATCAAGCACAGTTGTCCTAGAGTCTCATTTAAGTCCCTTATATCTTTGTTTAATTTCTGTTTACATGATCTGTCCAGCTCTGAAAGAGGAATGTTAAAGTCCCCTGTTATTATGGTATTATAGGTTATAATATTGCTCAGACTGAGTAAGGTCTCTTTCAAGAATCTGGGAGCATTTAAATTGGGTGCATAAATATTTAGAATTGAAACATCTTGTTGTATTTTTCCCTTGACCAATATAAAGTGACCATCTTTGTCTTTTTGACTTTAGTTGCTTTAAATCCACGTGTATCTGAAAATAAGATTGCAACTCCTCTTTTCTTCTGAATTCCGTTTGCCTGAAAAATTGACTTCCAACCCTTAACTTGAAGATTTTTTTAATTTGTCTTTTGAAGCTAGGTGTGTTTCCTGCAGACAGCAAATGGATAGCTTGTGTCTTTTAATCCAGTCAGCCAATCTATTCCTCTTCAGTGGGAAATTCAAGCCATTAACATTTATTGAGATAATTGATAAATGTGGTAGTGTGCTATTCATCTTATTTTGTGAGAGTCCATTGTTTAGTTTTATCTTTTGAATCAGTGTGGAATCTAGGTTCTGTCCTTTAATTTCTGAGTTCTTACTTTGCTGTTAATCCATTGTTATGGTCAGTGTGTAAAACAGGTTGAAGTATTTCCTGTAGAGCTGGTTTTGTTGTGGTGAATTTCCTCAATGTTTGTATATAAGTAAATGATTTGATTTCTCCATCAGTTTTAAAGCTTAGCAGGATATAGAATTCTGGGTTGAAAATTGTTTTCTTTAAGTAGATTAAAGATAGATGACCATTGTCTTCTTGCTTGGAAAGTTTCATTACAGAAGTCTGCAGTCACCCTGATGGATTTGCCCCTGTAGGTCAACTGGCACTTGCTCCTGGCAGCTTGAAGAATCTTTTCTTTTGTCTTGACTTCAGACAGGTTCATCACAATGTCTTGGAGAAGCTAAGTTAGAGTTGAGGTGACCTGGGGTCTGATATCCCTCTGAAAGGAGTGTGTCAGAATCTTTGGTGATATTTGGGATATTTTCATTTATAATAGTCTCTAGTATGACTTCCATTTCCCTAGGGCATTCTTTCTGGGATACCTATTACTTCCCTTTCTGGGATACCTATTACTCGTATGTTTGAATGTTTCATAAAGTTTCATAATTCTGTCAGTGAACATTCTGTTTTCTCTCTCTTCTTTTCTGCCTCTTTAACTATGAGTTATCTTAAGAGTTTTATCCTCTACCTCTGAGATACTTTCTTCTGCATGGTCTAATCTGTTGTTGATTCTTTCTATTGCATCTTTAAGTTCCCTTATTGACTGTTTCAGTTCCTTCAGCTCTGCTACATCCTTTCTATATTTTTCATATCATTCATCTCTTATTTGATTCTGTTTCTGTATTTCTTTTTGGTTATTTTCCACTTTATCAGGCATTTCCTTCATTGTTTTCATCATTTCCTTCACTGTTTTCATCATCTGTATTCTAAATTCCCTTTATGTCATTTCTAACATTTCTTTATAGGTAGAATCCTCAGCAGTAGTTACCTCATTGTCCCTTGGGGATGGTGGTGCTCTGGACTGTTTTTTCAAAACCTGTTGTTGCCAGGATTTTTCTGCTGATTCTTCCTCATGAGTGATTTCTTTTATCTGTTTTCTTGCCCTAATTTTCCTTTAACTTCCTCTTTCTCTTTAAGTTGCCATGCCTCTGGATTAGGGTTTCAATGAGTCCTATTGGTACAGGACCAGAAGGATGAGAAGGTTGAAGAGCAAAAAAGGAAAAAAGAAAGAAAAAAAAAGAAAAGAAAAGAAAAAAGAGAAAGTAGAGGGGGTGGATAAAAGGGAATATCAACAGAAAGAAGAGAAGCACAGAAAGAGGGAGACAGAGCAATATAGGTGTACAGTAGGGTACTTTGACCCAACCTTAAAAACCCCCAACCTCTGGGGGTGCCAGCTTGGGTGGTTCACTTGAGGTCAGCAGCTCTTTGCTAGCCTGTTCGGACACAGTACCCCACCTCCACCAAGTAGAGAGTAAAGACAAAAATGCTATGAATCAAACCAAAAGAAGCAAACAGAAAACTTTATGGGATAAAATTGGGGGAGAATCCAAATAATAGGGGTAGAAACACTAGCAAAAATAAAGTTCTAATTGTTGAAAGGCAACAATGGGAAATTATATTTAAGCCAGAAAAATGAAGAAAGTAAAGAAAGAAAGGAAAAGAAAAGAAAAATCTATAGGGAAAATGTTGAAATTAAAAAGCTAAACAACAGCAACACAACAAGAAATAAACAAAACCAAAAACAAAGCAGTATATATATCTTCCTGAATATTGTCTGGTAAACAGGTGATCTTCTGGGGTATAAGATGTTAATCACAATGCTGATATGCCTGTACAAGATGGAGATTGGAGGTCTCTGCTGATTTCTCAAATCCCACAGGGTGGAGAACCTAAATCTCTCCTCAACCCTCTTAAAAAGCACTTTAAACTGCTAACCTTGGCTAAGCAGAAGCTTTCCCAGGAAAGCACTTGTCACTGGGAATCAATCCTGAAGTGGCTATCCACTTATCCAGTGTGCCAAAACTGTTTTCACTGTATGCCCCTGAGGGCTAAGGCTATAAGGCATCTCAGTCCCCATCTTTGAGGCATGCATATTTTTCTGAGTTGGTAGAAAATTAGTGAGAAACTCAACTCAGAAACTACAGGGAAACAAAACCAAGAGTCATTAAATACATAAGACTCAGGGCTTGGAGCATGGTTATTATTCTCATGGCCACCCTTGCTCATGGACAGATGGAAGATAGAAACTCTAAATACATAACCCACCCTTGTTTTTTGTCACTTGTCCATAAAGCCTCCTTTCCCCTCTCCCTCTTTGGCCCCACAGGAACCTCAGTTTGCCTAGATTCCTAATGCAGTGTGTGTATGTGTACACACAAATACCAGATACTTGCACACATTTATTTATTTATTTATTTGCAGTTTTTGGCTGGGGCTGGGTTTGAACCCACTATCTCCAGCACATGGGGCTGGTGCCCCACACCTTTGAGCCACAGGTGTCACCCAACACATTTAAATTTAAAGAAGACTGTTTTCTTTGGTAAATATTGTACATTCAAAGAAAATTCTTATAAAGGTTATTCAGATCCAAGCTTAACTAGATTATTATTTACTACAGTAATTTAATTACTATATGATGGTCTAGAATCTCACAAAGGGTCAGCATGCCCTTTTCCCCCTTCCAGGCAGGTATGTAGGGGTGGATGGGTAGTGAGATTCCTGCCCAGTTTCCTAAGTGGTAAGGTAGGCTGGGTGAGGGGCAGGGAAGCCTCCTGGCAGACAGCATCAGACTTGGCAAGAGCCTACAGCTCTGTGCCCCGGCAAAAGTAGTTCTGAGTTGGCCTCAGCAACATTCATACCACAGCTCCTTCCCTGCCCCCCACCCATGTGCCCTTGATCAGGGGAGAGGATATTGTGGGGTCCTCTGCAGCTACTTCTAGTGGTGTCCAAAGCTCTGTTACTATTTTCCCACTACTGTAGACACCTTTGGTTAGAAATCCCGAACATGTCTTCTCAGCAGAGGGGCCTCTGCCATGTCACTGGATCTCAGTGCCATCCTGCCAGGTTCTTCTCCGTCAGTGGCATCCTCTCTCTTCTCAGGCAAACTTTGTTTCTCATTATGATGTTGGGAAGTGACAATGATTCCCTCATACCTGCTGGTAGGATTCCAGGACTCAGGTCAATGGAGCGTCCTACACTCAACTACCCTGAGGGAACAAGAGATCCTGGGCTGAGATCCCAGGGAGAAAGTCAGGGAAGGTAATGCAACCGTGAACAGGTGGACAAGGAAGAAGGCAGAGGAAGTCTTCAGGGACAAGTAGGCAGGTGTAAACCACAACCTCCAGCAATGGTGGGCAGGTGTCAGGGACTAGAAATAGTGGCCTGGCACTCACTATGCCACTGAGTGGTGTGTGTTTCACCACAGCCTGGGACAGGGAGGCTCTCAAGAGTGTCCATTCAGCTGTCCTTGTGCCCATGTGGGACCTCCACCTTGCCACACCAGGGCCTCAGACCCCACCCTCCTTGTTGGGGTTCTGATTTCTCTAGGATGTTGTAGATTTCCTTGGGCCATACCAAATGTTCTCAGAGTTCTTCCTTCACTCTGTACTTACCTCTTCTCCAGTGCTTTGCCTGGCTGACTACTGCTCATGCCCTATGATATCACCTCAGGAATCTAAAAATTTGATAGGAGATGAATATGCAGGATCACAACTGAAACATGTCCTGGGCTCTCTTTAGTGCCATGCATTACACTAATGACATGGAGTTGCCCATTTAATCCTCTTCACAAGCTTATGCGGTAGGTACTATTATGATTCTGATTTACAAGTGATCTACAGATTGACATGAATGGGAGCCCAACTAGCACACAGCACAGTGGAATTCTAACACAGTCCTCTGCCTTTGGATTTCCCTGCTCACAACCACTGGAGGCCACCTGTGAATTTGGCTATCAAAAATGGATTTGAACATGAAATTTTGCAACTTATTTCCAATCCCCATTCATATTTGTGTTAGTTTGAAAAAAACTCATTTATATTAATATGGTGAAAAAAAACTCCCATGGTGTTCTGGCATACTTTTCTGATGTTTAACAGCTTTGAAAATTGACTTTTTAAGCACCTAGAAGGAACCTGTGTCAAGTTAGTTTTGAAATGATCAGAATCTGCCTCTACTGATGAATCAGGAATAATCACTGAGTGGGAGTATAACTTCACTTTCTACTTGTTTATGGACTTTGTATCCTAATTTGTATCCTAATTTATATTCTACCTTTAAAATTATGGAATGTCAATGGACAGACAGCTGCATGAATAATTTTGTTCCCTAATAAAGGTGCAAATATTGAAAGAGAGAATAAAGCTATTTTGGAGCATATGAATATGTCAAAAGTGAGCATGATTTTCTCACCTCTTAAATTTTCACCATTTTCTTTTTAATTTGCTGCCTCTTAATTTGTTTTAAACTTCTCTTGTCTTTCTTCATGGTCATAACGGATGAAAATAATTATTACAAGATATAAGCACCTGAGAAACCAGAATTTTAATTGTGTGATTATTTAAGGTGATGTCTCAAACAGCTTTCCTTGTATTTTTAAGTTCAGTCTTCATAATAGAAGCATTTTTAAACATCAAGCAAGATATGATTGTTTGGGTTTATTGCTTATCAATTAAAAAGAAAGAGAAAGATGAGCAACAGAAATTACTAGATCCCAAACCACATAGCCACATTTAAAAAATATTTCTCTGAATCAATTTCTTCTTTTAGATGTTAGGATGAATTAATCCTTATTGAGCATGGAGCTAGGCATTATATTAAGGTCTTTATATCTCATAATCACCACAAAATGGTCTAAAAGTAATATTTATTCCATTTTATAATGAGCCATCTCAGTTTTAGAGAGGTGCAATGACCTGCCCAAGACCCTACAAGTGGGATACATTTGGAACTAGGATTTTACACTATGCTTCTGGCACTCTCAAGGGCACAGTCCTCATGTCGTGAGCCTCAATTCTCTTGTTACCTGTCTTGAGCACAGATGATAACATTATATAACTATGCTAGTAATTAGCAAAGAAATATTTTTCTTAGCAAACACTTTTTAACATAATATCAATCCATTGGTTGAATTTTTACTACATTTAAGGCAAAGGAGTATAAAATATGATTCTTTTCCTCAAGGAACTTACAGATCAGTGGGAATTGATACCACTATTAGTAAACCATGTAAAATAATAGTTCTGACACTGACTGGTGCCCTGCCCTACAACTCTGATGCTCGTCACCTGGAGTTAGTCTCAGATGAACAAATTTATGGGCCTTCCCTCTCTTTAGACAACAGTCACATTTCAGGCAGCCCATCTTTACTTGCACTTCTGGATAACTGGCTAAAAATGTGGGGGATCACATGACTCTTTCAAGTTTGGTAATTTACTAGAGCAACTCACAGAACTTAGGAAATGCTTACAGTTAGTTTTATCTTAAGCAATACAAACCAGGACCAGCCAAAGGAGAGACATATGTGGCAAGGTCTGGGAGCATCTTGAACACAGAGCATCTGTGCCCCTCCCCATGGAATCTGGATATGTCCCAACCCAGCACATCAGTATGCTTGTCAAACAGGAAGCATCACTGAGCTTCCGTATCTCCCTGTGTTTTTTTACACAGGCAGCACTGACTAAATCTTTTACCATGTGGGTTAACCCAATTTCCAGTCCTTCTCCTCACCAGAGATTGAGAGGTAAAATGTAAAATATGTCTCAAAGCAACTGCCACATGTGGCTGCTGTTTGCGCTCTTTCATGGTCTACCTCCATCCCAAGTCATTTATTTAACAAAAATGGGATGTGATCCTAGGAGCTTGTGAATAACAATGACACCCTATCTCTTGTTTTAGAGGTGGCCAGGAACCAGGGCCAAAGGTCAAATTCTTTATCATACGACAGACTCTCCTGAGACCTTTGCCAATGGTTCTTTTTATCTATCTAAAATTTAGAGGAACCAATAAGGGGTAGGTATAGGAAGCTTTTAACTCAGTTTCCTAATACATCTGACTGTTGGTATCAGTATTATACGCTTACCATCAATGCCAGAGTTTGATCATATTGCAATATATTAAAAATAACCTGAAAAATAAGAATAAAAAAATTAGCATAGTACTAGAGTGTCATTCAGTCATTAATATTGTTAATAATTAGTATAGTCCATCATCATATTATATAACCAAAATGTCACTTGGGGTGTGATCAACTCAGATTGGCATTCAATTCTGTCAAGTTCAACCCATAAGCTGGGATGCTTTCAGCAGTATATGGCTTCACCCCCTTCAGCATCTGGTATAATGGAGCTAAAAGAAAATACAATCTTTTGCCCCTAGTCTTTTTTAAAGTATTAATGTAATATTGGATCCCCCTTCTTGTGTGATCCAAATATTCATTGTTAGCATCAGGTAGTATTTCTCCTTCTCTCCAGTTATACCCAGACTTTTCTGTATTTGAAAAGAGTGTTAGGTTTAGCCACTGTGTTAGTCTAGATCACTGGCACTGATATGATTCTAGCAAATGCTTCTCCCTCATCCCACCCTCATTCTTATAGGATAATGCCCATAATTGGGGGATATTTCAAATATTATGCAATGTATCTGCATTTCCTGTCAACCCCAGTTTGATGGAGTCAAGACACAATACCCCATCTGGCTCTTAGAGACTTTTTCATTAAGGGTTAAAAGCATAGCTACATTTTTTGCTCAGGAATTATTTCTGATTCTAGTATTTGCAGCTGAAGCCTTGGACCTGGGGCCACCATAGCAGCTAAGTAAAAATTTGAAGTAATGTGGAGAAGGAAGAAAAAAATATATATGTATCATATTGCCACTATAGGAAGAATCACATAATCATAACAGCATCCTCCTCCACCTTCTTCCTTAGATCCCTCAGAAAAGGGGAGGGATGTTTGTTCTTCTGACTTCCACCATGTGAGGACACATGGATGTTGCTAACTAGTGGGACTAGTCCCTTAGCTCCCCTTATTTTGAATGTCTGCATACACTCAAAAAGGTACACAAGCCAGCCCTTCATACCTGCATCTTCTCCCACTTTAGAGGAACAATATTTTAACTGCATATTCTAATCCTCTATCAAACCAGTACCATGAGGACAAAAGTCTATTTCTTGAACTGAAGGAACATGACTTGTTGATTCAAATTTATGCATTATCTTCTGTTCTGGTTCTTTTTGTAGTACTCTGATCATTTGCATCTACCACTAGCTAAGCAAAGCCAAGACTAGCGTCTGTGTCTATTCCTGTCTGTACCCATCTGTAGCCCCCAAGGGCTACTGGCATCTCTCCAACTCCCAGGGCCTTCCTCCAGGGAATCTGTTTCACATCCTCTAGAGTCTCTGACTCTCTTATTGGCAAAAAACAATCAGTCTGTATTGGACTTCTGTGCCTCAGGAAGTGCAGAAGGAATTAATTTAATTTGGTCAATCCCTGCATTGCTGCAACCCGCCCCCTTTCATTTGAATGAATGCCCTTTCATTTCATGGAACCAGGTGATCACCTCAAGTGAGCACATGAAGATATCCACTTGGCCCTAATTAACTTCTAATCCTGGAAGGGGATTTTTCCAATAGGCATTAACATGTCCCACTTCAATGCACTCCCCAGATTTCTAGAGTGATTTTCATAGGGCAAGCCTTAGACAGGCATTCTTATAATAGGCCAATTTATCATGGTCTTTTTGCTTGGCCACCTTAGGTGGCCCCAAAGTTAAACCATATAAAATAATAGTTCTGACACCCAACTGGTGCCCTGCACTACAACTCAGGTGCTCACCACCTGGAGTTAGTCTTAGACTAATAGATTTAAGGGCCTGCCCTCTCTTTAGACAACAGTCACATTTCAGGCAGCACATCTCTACTTGCACTTCTGAATAACTGGCTTAAAATGTGGGGGTCAATTTCCTAGAGCAACAGTTCTCAACCTGTGGGTCACCACCCACAGGAACTGTATTAAAGAGTCATGACATTGGGAAGGTTGAGAACCACTATCCTAGAGGAAAAGAGTCTACCTGCTCATGAACACACTGAGTAACTTTTACATTGCCCTGAACTATGATCTGAATCTCCCCCTAATTCATGTGCTGAAACTTAATCCCTGGTGTAGTGGCATTTGAGATAGGGACACATAGAGAGTGATTAAGTCACAAGGACTCTGTCCTCATGAATGGTGTCTTCTAATAGGACTGGAGGGAATTAGCTTAGGGACATTTGCCCTTTTGGCTTCCACTATATGAGATGGCCATATATTGCCAACTATGAGGAAAGTGATCTTACCAGACACCAAACCAATTGACACCTTGATCTTGGACTTTCCAGTGTCTAGAATTGTGAGAAATAAATTCCTGGTTTTTATATTAAAACATTGCTCAGTCTCAGATATTTTGTTACAGCAATAGGGGAAAGGATCAAGACACCCTGGTGATATGTTCCCATACAAATCAATTTCATTTTATAATGGAACTCCTCTGATCATTGTCCTTTCTATTGAAGCATTTCTCCTAAATCACCCAAGGCCTGATAACATTGCAAGTTTAAAGATTTCTTTATGTCCTTCAGTTATATTGGCCATTTCAATTAATATCTGATCATAAGATAGTAATTGCCACTTAAATGGAAATTCTATGTTCCAAAGTCAAAGTAGTTGCTCCTGGGAGGTGAGCCTCAGTCTGTGCTCCACACAGGGCAACTGCAGAGAAATTGCCTCAACCAGCACCACAGTCTCCAGTTTCTAGTATTTAACATGTAGAGTTGGGCAATCTTATAGGTTCCCATTTAGCACATCCAATTAATGTTTCCTAAATGGTGAATTTATAAGCCTTTGGTTTTGTAACACTAGGTAGGAGTAATGTTTCCCAGTCAGGTACAATGTCCATCCCCATAATATTTTCAGGTAAAAGAGGCACAGCCTCTTATATAAAGCCTGTTTAAACATTCCAATTTTCAACCGGGCACGGTGGCTCATGCCTGTAATCCCAGCACTCTGGGAGGCCGAAGCTGTGCATCATTTGAGCTCAGGAGTTCAAGATCAGCCTGAGTAAGAGACCCCATCTCTGCTAAAAATAGAAAAATTAGCTGGCATCGTGGTAGGTGCCTCTGGTCCTAGCTACTTGGGGCTGAGGTAGGAGGATTATTTGAGCCCGAGAGTTTGAGGTTGCTGTGAGCTAGGCTAACTCCTTGGCACTCTAGCCTGGGTAACAGAGTAAGACTGTCTCAAAAAGAAAAAAAAAAAAAGTAAAGAAAAGAAAGAAAGAAAATTCCAATTTTCACCCAAACTCTTATTTTAATCCTATCAATTCTTTCATTCCTATATTCTTTCAATTTAATTATAGCCCCTGATAGGTTTGCCAATGTGTTTTTGGTACAAGAGTACGTTGAGTGCACATGTTAAGGAGTCCCAGAAACTTCTCTTCTCCCCCCTTTGACATTTCCCATTCACATGCACAAGACTTTGTGTTCCAGCAGGGGTTGAGCCAAGAGACCCTGGTTCCTCCATAAACTTTACCTTGATTACTCAGCCTCACCCTAATCCATTTCATTCCAAGCTGGGTTTCTCATTGTAAGCTTTGTTTTCTAACATTTAAAATTTCTCCAAACTGGGTTAAATTGAGAAGACTTGCATAGCGTCCTTTCATGGATTTTTTATTAGCAGGGCTTCAGCAGGGATTCCCAGGGGCCCACCCAATCTCCCAGAGCACTTTATTAAGACCTTTGTTCAGCCTCATTGTTTGCTTTATTCATCCCATTTTTAAACAACCATCAAAAGGTTTCTACCCTACTTAAATGAGTCCTTTGAGTCTCGTCTATCTTTTCCATTTTCTTGTTAATTAATTTACTTCTTCTTCTTCTTTTTTTTTTTTTTTTTTTTTTTACTGAGGTTCATAAGGAGATGTTGAGATAGCAAATCCAATAAGGTTTCTTGGCCTATTGCTTGATTTTGCAGCAATAAAGCTGCACGGAGTGATTATACAAAGGAGATCCCCTTAGTTATAGCATTTCTCATGCCCTGCATGAAGGAAATAATCAATGAATGAACATCCTGAGTGTCATATAGCCAGTCCAGAGCAGCTCACATGAAAACCACACCAACTGCTTCATTCAGGGTCCCAATTGACATTTATAGAGCGAGTCAGACAGTCTTCTCAGAGTAAACAACTTTGCAGTGACTTTCATTCTGTCCACTAGGCTAGCCATTCCCTAAGGAATAAACTTCTGTGTGTATGGATTGTGTATGGTGAAGTGTGATCATTCATTCCATAGTGAGCCCTGGATCCTGTTTTAACAGAAGCATCCGTCTCCTCAGCAGTACTGCATGAAGAACCATGGATACTCCCGATATTTATTTATTTATTAAGTCATTTGTACATAGATCATGAATACACATTCATTTTTGTAAAGATTCTTCCAGAAGCTGATGAGATAACTTCACACTATACCCTCTGGTATCAGTATTTTCTTGGTTTTGCCCTACCCTCCCTGGACTACTTTTTTGGTGTCTATAGTCTGAGAGGCACTGTCTGTCTTCCCAACATGATTGTTTCTTTTGAGGTTAGCTGTGGGGCTAGTGTCCATAGCGCAGACTGACTGAAATCTGAGCTTAGTCTAGGCTAAGTACTTAGTCTCTTTTACCCTCATTTTAGCTATTGTAGATAACATTCACCAAGGGATTGTACATTTCACTTTCCCCCCTATGATTTTGAGTTTCCTTATGCATCTAGGGAGCCAGGCCTTTGGGAGCTGGGTCTTCCATTATTTCTAAATTCCACTGGTCACTTTTACCTTTTATAACTGATCACAGTGCAACTGCAATTTCATATTAGGGGTGACTCCATAACCCCTCAAGAATCGAAGTTTCCTCATCCTTCACCTTTTAATCCTTTCTTATCCCAAATCACATCTTTCAGGGAGTCAAGGCTATTCTAGTGAGTCTCAGATCACCTGACACCATCTATGGAGAAATCTCCATGGTGATATTAAAGCAAACTTCCTGGAGAAGTAGCATCTAATCTTAGACTTGTAGTATTGTATCTGCCTAAATGTGAGGGAAGGTCCTTTTAGGCATAGCAAAGGAGTCAGACTTAGAAAATTAGGATTATGTCTGAAAAACTCTCAGCATTATATTTGGCTGTGAGTGTCATCATGTGTGGAAGATGTGAGTGGAAGGATAAGGGCCGCCATGTTGGAGATGACACTGAAAAGAAGAGTAAGACATTTTAAAATGTATCCAAATAAAGGGGAGCTATTGAATGATTTTATCTGGGGGAAGACATGATAGGAAAATCTTTTTTCAAAATAAAATGAGTAAAAACTCAATGCTAATCACCCAATTATCATGGTTTCTCATTCTGACCATCTGCCCCTTTGGAACTCTTCAGCATCTGAAATTCTAGTCTTTACCAGACAAGCTGTGATTACCAATTTCCTTGCTTGCCTCTTCTCATAGATACTGGGGTTATAAAATATTATGCAAAATCCAAGTTTAGCCTTAATGCTTTCTATTATCCATGTAGACACTAGATATGTATTTGTCTCATGACTGTGTTAAGATAGACTATGACTCTAAACCAGCGGTTCCCAACCTGCGGGTCACAACCCCTTTGGAATTGTATTAAAGGGCCGCAGCATTAGGAAGGTTGAGAACAACTGCTCTAAATCATTCCTAACCCTAAGTTACTCCCAGTTTGAGTGTGTAGTATCCAAAGATACCGCTAGCTGTCCTAAGATATAGCAGAAGAACACTGCAAAATATCAAAGGCAGGAGATGTATTAGGCCAGTAAAATAGGAAAGAGGGGATTAGAAAAATAAAAAATGAAGAGAGAATTTTATTTAAATTGGATAGGTTAGGTCAGTACAGGAGATTGGATGATAACAGATATTATACAGTGATCTATATGCCATGAATTTTCTACACATGACAAACAATCCTATTAGACACAACATCCCAACAGAGGGTCCCACCTGACTGAAGGCTCAGAGATATGTCCTCACACTAAGAAGATATGTCTCATCTGTACCCACATTCTCCATGGTAGGAAGATTGGAATAGCAAGACATGTGAGGAAAATCAATGGTGGTTAGTCACACATAATTCCTCAAATGGACAAAGTGATTCTAAAACAGTAATCCTCTTTTCTTTTCTTCTCCTCTCCACTCCTTTCCTCTCCTCTCCTCTCCTCTCCTCTCCTCTCCTCTCCTCTCCTCTCCTCTCCTCTCCTCTCCTCTCCTCTCCTCTTCCTCTCCCTCTCCTCTCCCTTCCCTTTCCTTTCCTTTAATTTTGAGGTAGAGTCTCACACTGTTGCTTAGACTAGACAGCCGTGGCATCAGCCTAGCTCATAGCAACCTCAAATTCCTGAGCTCAAGCAATCCTCCTGCCTCAGCCTCCTGTGTGGCTGGGACTACAAATATCCATCACAATATCTCTACTTAAAATAGAAAACAGTAATACACTTTTAGTGATGTATCTGTGAGTACAAGTAAAATATTAAAGGCAATGATTCTTAGCTCACACCAAACAAATTTGACATAATCTATATCTTTCATAAAATTTTATTAATAGTTATAAAACCTTCAATGATAATAAAAGTTGACATTTATGGAGTGTCTACCACAAGTATTTATTCATTACATACACAAAGTAACTATTGAACACCTAAAGGCCCTGAGTTGGGTCTTCAGTAAATAAAGATGAGATCATCATGCCTCATGTTCTTCTCTCTTCCAATTTTATACTTAGTTCTCATGCACACAGGAAACCTGCTCATTTCCCACAACAAAAAGTAAAAATAAAAGCTAACTTAGAGATGCTAAATAACTTACTCTAGTTCTATCTAGCAGCTGGAATTTGACCAGTACAGTCTTGTCTCTATCTCTAAGACTGTAAACCTAATAGGTCTTAGAAAATAATATACATAAGTTTTGTTAATGAATAGAAAATGTTAAGGATATAAATATTTTGATGCTTATATTTTCTCCAAAATACACAGATCCATTTTTCCCTGTTTAGTAACTCTACATTGAAAGACAGAGCGATATTAAGGAATGGGATGCTAATAGTTCATACAATTTTTAAACAATCCCTTTCATATAAGTGCTAGGACATCAGAGGGGAGAGATGAATTTTACAACATAATAAATTTCTGACGAGTATCTGTTTTGATTTTTTGCAATCTCCTCTATCACACATATAAGCATCACATGGAGCGTGAGTTTCTTTTGCTATAGATTTAAACAATATTCAAGCACAGCCCCAAGAAAATAAATAACATTTGTGATAATGAAATGTATTTTCTAGCAAACTAAATGGTGGAGGAACCCAAGGAGAAGATACAGATCTAGCAAAAAAGGACCCCTAGGAAAAAGGAAAGACAAATACTCAAATAGGCCTTCTGCCCCCATCTTACCTATGGGGCTGACCAAGCTAACACTCTGGATGTCATACTTACAATCAAAAGTATTGTTGATGCTACCAGTATTGTTGATACTATCAGTCCACCATTTTCTCTAGAGAGATAGTCAAATTTGTTATTTTTTACATTGGAGGAATCACAAGTCTAAGGAGACTGATCTTGGTCTGTAGTTGGTTAAGGAAAACAGTAGCCTACACTGTTATTTGGATTGAACATTGTTTATAAATGAGTCTTTTGAAATAAGATCTGGAACATCAAAGGTAAATTCCTCTAATACATTAGTGAAACCAAGAGAGGTGATTCTAATTGCCAGAACAAATTTCTTGAGAAGATCAGAACTACAAAACTTCAGTGTCAAAGTGAAGTCAGGGGTCATGGGAGAATCCCAGGGTTCCTAGGATCACTGCCATCAATGTGTTAAATTTCTTTCTCAATCTATAACCATATTTTGGTTACAGAGAACCTATAAAGTCTTTTTAAGTATTTTTATTCACTTTACCACATTTTGGGCGATGTTTCTTCACTCTATCAAGTCTTGATTAAACCTCATATTGGTTGAGTCATGTCTTCCTTCTGCTACCCAAATGTAGCTGCCCAAAATAGATAGCATCACAGTTCATGGATTATAAGGATTTTAATGTATGCATCAGTGTATGTCTTGTTTCCACTAGATTGAAGTGCTTAAATGATAGTCATGTTTTTAGCTGATGTCCATAACCCTCTCACAGGGTCACAAATGTGTCCTCTATAAAAGCTGCTGCCTA
This sequence comes from Loris lydekkerianus, assembly GCA_963574355.1. NCBI lineage: Eukaryota > Metazoa > Chordata > Mammalia > Primates > Lorisidae > Loris > Loris lydekkerianus. The sequence goes on from CAUYPK010103658.1 coordinate 17,580, forward strand.
AGTGCTTTCTATGACAACTACCTCAGTAATTAAAATTGCTTATGTAGTAACATCTGCTAAAGTGTGATTGAGCATTTGATTCCAACAATGTAGGTTCTTGGTAAGTTTGTATTGATCTCTAAATCAGTATATAAACTTCTTTTGCAGCTAGATGGAGAGCTTTAAAGTGCTTGCAATTTGTCAATAGGATTTTAAGCATTTTATGTGACATCATTCTATAAGGTCTGCAGCTGGACATTGAGGTAAAACAGCCTGAGAATAAAAATATAAATAAAAATTTGATAAATGAGGGATATATCCAAGATAAGATGGTAAACTGAGTGAGAACAATAAGCATCTAATGCCTGGAGAGTATGGAGGATGGGAACAGTGATCCTAGAAGATTTCTTGAGCCAACAACCTGAATATTGCACCAGCTGTGTGCAGAGTGCTCACAGCCTCTGACACAGATGTTCTGGAAGCTGTCATAATAGCAGAACTGTAGGTAGAGATGGTTTAATCCAGTTTTCTGGTAAATCCAAGGTCCAGCTTCAAAATGCTCTTTCCCAAAGTTAGAATTTAAAGAGAGTTTGCAGAAACTCAAATGTAAGGAGTTAGAGAAACTACTACCAAAGTTTATCTTTCTCCCCATATATTTTTAATAAGCAGAAACTGCACTGGCCTGTGCCTGGGGTTTAAATACAAAGAAAGGGGGAAAATTATGTCATAAAATCTTGGCCATATATCTTAGTTCCCTTTAGATTACTTTTTGAGATGAAGAGGACTGAGTCTAGGGCAGATGACAGGTGGCCTCCAGGCACTGCAGTATGAAGAAGTGAGAATCTATGACTAGAAATAAGCATCATTAAAAACACTATCCAAGAGCAACTTTGGAGGAGAGGCTTGAGCTGAGGGGTACTGGAAATGGAGGAAATTGGCAGAGAAGATGACATGAATCTTTGAGCAACGTTATGCAGCATCCATGAAATGATGGACAGAAACAGAGATGTTCAGAAGAAGTGATGACTGTTGACATTTCTACCTACACAAAATGTGGAAAAACAAGTTGGTCTCTTCTTCAGTCTTTTCACTTATATGCTTTCTCACAAATCACCCTGCATCTTAATTATATCTCTTGCTAAATTTTTAACTCAGGAAAAAAATATATATAATATATGTGTATGTAATATATATGTGTGTGTGTGTGTGTGTGTGTGTGTAGTTTAAAATCTGAGATAAAAGGATGAATAAATAGTCACCCTTCTTATCCTAAAGACTTGGCAATTTTACCATTCAGTTGCCCCAATTCTGATTATAGTCAATGGCAAGTAAAAAGTCAACCAAACTATATATTTTATACTTTAGAGCTCCTAAAGAAATAAAATTAAAAAATCAAGATGGAGATAAATACTTAGTTTATCTCTGTTTGATTATGAGATTTTACCAGTGGTTTTATGTTATAATACATATGTTTATATTCTTGATCAAGGGGTGTAGTGGTCTATACAGAATATCTGCTTATTTGTTAAATTTGTTAGAATCAGTATGCCTTTCTTTTTTTGTATTAAATATGAGAAGATATCCTTTCAAGTTTGGTCAGAGAGATATTTTCGAATAAGGTTATGGTTAAATATTTATCAAATAATAAATAAATAAATAAATAATTTACAGAAATGAACTATTTTGTGTTATAGAAGTTCTGTGTCCACTAATTATATTGTCCTAACAGTCTATACTTGCTTAATTGAAAAAAAAAAAAAAACTAAACTACAAATTAAACCCATAAAACTTCAGATTCTTATGACTTCTAAAATAAAGATTAGACATTTTATCAAATCTTTCATAAGTGTGTTTTATTCATATGTGGCTTAATTCCTGAGAATATGCATTTAGTCAAAGTGCCAGTGACTTAAAATTTTGAATTCAATTTTCTTTGTGCTGCAGGACATAAATATTTGCCTAGTGTGAACTTACATGTTCAAATTCATTTTCAAGATTAAATGGAGCACTTTCTGATACACCAGCTGCCTACAAATCAAATCCATATGACTGTGATCATACTGTGGCTCAGTGTGAAGGCAGCCAAGTGTAAAACTAATGATATTCTCCATTAATATCTGTCTTGAGGAGATGTAAGAAAAAGGTCTTTAAATTTTAATGTAAAGGTCTGATATTTAATTTTGCAAACTCATCCTACAAAAAGTGCTACATACCTAATTGCTGATAACAATCACAGTTACCTTCAAAATACTCCCCTTGGGAAGCTATGCATTGATGCTAGCACCCAGTACATTCTTCAAAACTACTTTGGAATTATTTTTCTGGAATGACCTTCAGAGCTGTCAATGTGTTCTGACAATTATGTTTGCCAATTGCTACCATGCACTTAGGTTGGTAGCATTGTACAAATAACTTGGTTAGGTTTCATAACTGTTGTATATCAGCGTTTCATAGCTGTGATCATGGTGACATGTGGTAGTGTGTTCCTGAGTAGTATTCAGTATTGTTGTTGCATGCTTTTGTGTGCTGTCACAAGAATGTTGGGACTTGAATAAAAGTAGTGAACAAACATTAAATTTCTTGTTAAAAAATTTGGCAAACTTGACTTACAGGGTCAGATCTATTAGGGCAACAGCAGACATTTCAGCTGAAACCTTCAAGCCAGGAGAAAATGCCATCTACCTTTAACTCTTAAACAAAACAATTTTTAGTTCAGAATTCTATATCCTGCTAAACTAAGCTTCAAATTTGACGGAGAAATCAAATATTTTACTGACATGCAAACATTGAGGAAGTTTATCATAACATCAGCTCCACAGGACATACTCAGACCTTTTCTCCACACTGACCATAACAATGGATCTCCAGCAAAGTAAATACCCACAAACAAAAGGACAAAACCTAGCTTCCACAATGGCCCAAAGAGTAAAACTAAGCAATGGATTTTAACCAGATAAGATGAATAGAACTCTACAAAACTTATCAATTCTTTCAATAAATATAAATGGCTTAAATTTCCCACTGAGGAGGCACACGCTAGTTGATTGGATAAAAAAGCACAAGCCATCCATATGTTGTCTCCAGGAAACACACCTAACCTCAAAGGACATACAAGACTCAGGGTGAAGGGTAGGAAAACAATAGTTCAGGAAAATGGAAATCAGAAGAAAGGAGGAGTTAAAATCTTATTTTCAGATATAAGTGGATTTAAAGCTACTAAACTTAAGAAAGATAAAGATGGTCACTTCATACTGGGCAAGGGAATAATACAACAAGAGGACATTTCAATTCTAAATATTTATGAACCCAATTTAAATGCTCTCAGATTTATGAAATGGACCTTAATTTGTCTAAAAAATATGATATCCCACAAACCATAATAGTAGAAGACTTTAATACTCCTCTCATAGAATTGGGAAGATCCTCTAAACAGAAATTAAACAAAGAAACAAGGGACTTAAGTGTGACCCTGGAATAATTAGACTTAATAGAAATATATAGAACATACCATCCCAAAGCTAATGAATATATGTTCTTCTCATGAACCCATGAATCATACTCCAAAATAGATAATACCCTATGACACAAATAAAACCTCAACAAAATCAAAAGAATTGAAATTATACCTTGTATCTTTTCAGATCACAAGGCAATAAAGGTGGAACTTAATTCCAACATAAATTTTTATCCCACAGAAAGGCATGGCAACTAATGTTGAATGACATTTGGGTCAAGGAGGAGATAAAAGAAGAAATTATTAAATTCCAATATTGTGAAGAAAAAGGAGAATTACCAGCCAATTTCAGTAATCAATATTGGTATAAAGATACTCAATAAAATTTTAGCAAATAGATTACAGCTATCTATTTAAAAAATTCTACATCATGATCAAGTAGGCTTTATCCCAGGATACAAAGTTGGTTTAACATGCACAAATCTGTAAATTTAGTTCAAAATATTAATAGAATCAAAACTAAAAGCAATATGATCCTCTTAATAGATGTAGAAAAAGTGACAAAATATAGCATCCTTTCCTAATAAGAACACTTAAAGAAAACAGGCATAGATGGCACATTTCTTAAACTGATTGAAGCCGTTTATGACAAACCCACAGCCAATATCATACTGAATGGAATAAAACTGAAATCTTTTCCCCTTATAACTGGAACCAAAGAAGAATGTCCACTAAGGCTACTACTATTCAATATAGTTCTGGAAGTTCTATCCATTGCAATCAGGCAGTTAAAAGCATCTAATTGGGGACAGCGGAGGTCAAACTCTCTTTGCTGATGATACGACTTATTCTCGGAAAACCTCAGAGACTCAACCACAAGACTCCTGGAAGGGATCAAGAAATACAGTAACATCTCAGGGTAAAAAAACCAATGTTCACAAATTAGTAGCTTTTATATACACCAGTAACATAAAAGTTGAGAAAAAAATTAATGACACAATTCCCTTCACAGTAGCTTCAAATAAAATGAAATACCTACAAAAATACCTAACAAAAGAGGTGAAGGATCTCTTCAAAGAGAATTATGAACCCCTAAGAAAAGAAATTGCAGAAGACATTAATAAATGGAAGAACATGCCATGATCTTATCTGAGAAGAAACAACATTGTTAAATGTCTATATTACCAAAAGTAATCTACAGATTTGACATGAGCCACATTAAATTATCAACATCATACTTTGAAGAACTGGAAAAAATAGTTCTTCATTTTCTACGGAATCACAAAAAAATTATGTACAGCCAAGGTGATTCTAGGTAATAAAAACAAAGCTAGAGGCATCACCCTACAAAATTTCAGGTTATACTGCAAGTCCACAGTAATCAAAAACAGCATAATATTGGCACAAAAATTGAGACATAGACATATGGAACAGATAGAAAGAGATGAAACCAATCTCTTATCACCATCTGATCTTAAACCAAACAAAAGCATACACTGGAGAAAAGAACCTCTATTCAATAAATGGTGTTGGGAGATCTGGAAAAATTCTATGTAAAAGACTGAGCCCTGCACTTTTCACTATTTATAAAAGTTGATGCAAAATGGATAAATGATTTGAATCTAAAACATGAAGTGATAAAAATCCTAGAAAATGTGAGAGAAACTTTTATGAATGTTGACCGGGGGAAAGATTTTATGAAGAAGACTTCAATGGTAATCAGAAGAACAAAGATAAACAAACAGGTGAAAATATTCTGCACAGCTAAGGACATGAGACTGAAAACAAATGGACAACCTTCAAAATGGGAAAAGATACTTGCATGTTATGAATCTGGAAAAGGGTTGATAACTAGAATCTACAGAGAATTCAAATTAATCAACAACAAAAAAGAGCAAATAATCCCATCTATCACTGGGCAAGACACATGAACAGAACTTTCTCTGAAGAGGCAGACAAATGGCTAATAAACATATGAAAAATGTTCATTGTCTCTAATCATCAGAGAAATTCAATTCAAAACACCCTGAGATATCACCTAACTCCAGCTATTGCCCAGATCACGAAGTCCCAAAGCGGTAGATGCTGGTGTGGATATGAACAGAAGAGAACACTTTTACACTGTTTGTGGGATTGTAAGATAATACAGCCTCTTTGGAAAGAAATCCTCAAAGAACTCAAAATAGGCCTTCTATTTGATCCTACAATCTCATTATTAGGCATCTACCTAGATGAAAAAAAATAATTTTATTGTAAGGACATTTGCACTAGATTGTTTATAGCAGCTCAATTTACAATCTCCAAGATGTGAAAACAACCAAAATGTTCAGCAAGTCAGGAAAAGACTAATAAACTGTGGTATATGTATACCATGGAATATTATGCACCCATAAAATGATGGAAACCTTAGTTACATCTTTTGTATTAACCTGGATGGAGTTGAAACATATTTTTCTTGGTAAAGTATCACAAGAATGGAAAAACAAGTATCCATTGTACTCTATACTAACATGAAGCCAGTAGAAAATTTACTACATGCCCATACCACAAGAGGAAAATTCAATTCAATTCAATATGGGGGGGGGGAGAGGAAAGAGACAGGGGAGTGGGTATCCTCTCCCTTAATGGGCATAATGTGGGGCATATGGCACACCTCCTGGAGCAGGACAAAAGCAAATCCAAACATTATAACCTATTTCTTTGTACCCTCAAATTAACCTAAAATAAAAAATAAAATTGGCAGGAGTGGAAATGAAATCAAGGACATGTTAGTCCAAGTTTATGGGGATAATGCCATGAAGAAAATGGCAATGTATAAATATATCAAATGCTTTTCTGAGGGGAGAGAAAGCATCATTAATGAGAGGTCAAGGTGTCCAATAACAAGAACTGATGAAAACAATGCAAAAATGTGTTGAATTGTACATCAAAATTGTCAGTTGACTGTAAGAAGTATAGCAGACCAAGTAAACAGTGATAGAGAAGCAGTCAGGAAAACCTTAACTGAAAATCTTGGCATAAGGAAGATGAAATAGGTCACCAATGAACAAAAGCAAAGGAGAATTGAAGTTTGCCAAGACCTATTGGAGAGGCAAGATGGCATTTTGGGCCACCAGTGATAAATCACAGGTATACCAATACCACTCCAAAACAAAGCATCAAAATGCTTGTTGGAAGTCAGCCAGTGCTCCACAACCAAAAATGTTCTATCAGTCCAAATCAAGATTCAAAATGATGTTGATAACTTTCTTTTAGTATGAGAGGAATTTTTCATTATGAATTTGTACCAACTGGACAAATAGTTAACCAACTTTACTATTTAGAAGTGCAAAAAGGCTGTGTGAAAAAATATCAGGCAAAAACAACCCGAACTTTTCACCAACTCATGGCTCTTATATCACAACAAGGTACCAGTTCACTGTCACTCACTGTAAGAGAGTTTTTAGCCAGTAAACAAATAACTTTATTGGAATACCTTCCTACTCATCTGATGTGGCCCCCAATGACTTTTCTTTACTCAAAGATATAATAAATATTGAAAGGAAGGCATTTTAATGACATTCAGGACATCAAGAGTAATATGATGACAGCTCTGATGTCCATTCCAGAAAAGAAGAGCCAAAATTGCTTTGAAGGATGGACTAGGTGCTGGCATCAGTGCATAGCTTCCCAAGGGGAGTCAGTACTTCAGAGTTGACCATAGTGATATTCAGCAATGAGGTATTTAGCACTTTTTCTAGGATGATTTCATGAACTTAAATGTCATATCTCATACGTCACAATCACCTGGAGGGCTTGTAAATAAAACAGTGATTGCTGGGCCCTAATTCCAGAGTTTCTAACTCAGTAGGTCTGGGGTGGAGCCTGAGAATTTACATTTATAATAAATTCCCAGGTGGTACTGACTCTGCTAGTCCAGGAACCACACTTTAAAGGAGAAAATGTTGGCCATGTTTGTTGCTACCATTTATAAAACCTGTGAGGTAGCAAGTGAAGTTTTTACCACCACCCAATGTAACAGCTTCATAAAACTCAGTAAGGGATGACTAGTTTTTTTTACCTCTTAGGCCCAAATTACGTGTAAGAAACCCAGCGCATGTCTTATGACCAGATAGCTGACTGCTGAGCTGATTGCTGAGCTGACTCATTTTAAGCCTTTTGTTTACTTGGAAAATCATGATTGTGTCCCACTGACAGATGGGCACTCTATTTAACACAGGGTGGACACAAGTTTGGAAGAATGTTTAATGTATATTACCACATTAATTGGCAATTAATGCTCACTCATGAGGAGATAGGGAAAGCCACCTGGAGTGCTTCTATGAAAAGGTGCACCAGGTTCATTCAGGGGTATGAGGGACCAGGTGGTTGATAATTTCCATAACTGAGAAAAATAATGTTGCCCTGTGGAGTGGGTTGCATGCTTGAGCTCACCTCAAAACCACTTTTATTACTTCCTCTGGAGTATGCAAAATGTGAAGGTTTATTCAGTGAAAATCAGAGGCACAAATCATCTGAGGCACATTTCAAAGATGCATGTGCAGGGATTGATAAAAACACTGGCTAAAAGCACCATATTCCCTGCAAATTTTGCACGGTGTATTGAACTTTTTGTTGTTGCTGGGAATCAACATCTCTGAGTATCTCAGGTAATATCACTGAAGGTATCGTATATTATAATGGCATGTCAATAAATTGCTTATGATATTTAGTAATTGAATTAATATATATCATTCAGTAACATAATTAATATATATAATTACAGGTTTATGACCACCCAATAGAAGAGGACTGAATGAGGTCAAACTGTCTTCCCCCTCAAAGAAGATGACCAGTAATACAGACCATTAAGATTTAACACTGAGATCCTTATGAGTAAAGATATTAGAGTAAAATTGGAGATTGTTGGGGCCAGAAAAAGCTGTATTGCCAAGAAGGGGTTAAATGATTGAGAAGAATGCAGAGAAAGGAACACGACTGATGGATGTGTCTGATTATGAAAATATATAACAAAAATGGCAGGTGGGTATTCATTTATGTTGCATCACTAGCAATATTGGACAATAGTCATTTTCTTGTTAAGGTGCTAAGGTCTGCTTTAAAGGAATCAAATGTTTTAATAAAATGTAGTTTCAAATTATTTTCAATCAAAACGATTTAATGTTATTTCTCACAGTAATGCAAGAATTTTTTTTTTCTGAGTGTGGAAAATTCCAGAAATAGTTATTTTTATTAATAAAAAGCCAGTAGAGAAACAAATAACATTTGAGTGAAATTAACTGGGAAACAAGCTAATTTAACAAAGTACAAACTCTATGCTTTTCTTTATAGAAATTAAACCATGTTGTCTTGAAGTACATAAGATAGTAGGAACTATTAATAATTTCAAAAGTATTGACACTCAAGAAAGCAATGATGGCCTCTGAAGGAGTAACTGTGGAGAGCTATACTCCTGGACAGCTGGGCCCTGTTGTTGGGGCAGAGCCCAGGAAGAGAAGGGCTCTCCTTCTCTCCTGTCTGGAGAGTACCCTGGGTATAAACCTAGGGCCTGAAAAATTGCCTGACAAGTTCATGGTCCAGACCAGCTCAAGCTTTTCAAACACAGGAACATAATATGGGTCTCCTCACAGTCCAGGGAAATATTCCTGGCACATCCCAATGACAAAAGAGGGTCTCCTCCTGTTTCCCTAAGGTTAAAACTTCTGCCAAGTATGAGCTAAATATCTCATCATGATAAATATTTGTAAATAATTAAATGGTTCCTAAGAGATTTACTTTGCAACTTACTTTCTTCTTCAAACAAAATGAATAATTGTACTTAACTCACAGAATTTAGCAAGAAAAGTAAACTAGATAATCCATGTAAAATATTGATTACAGTGTTTCTTGGTACAGTTTAAGCAGTCATAAATTATAGCTGCTATTATTATTATTATTTTTTAAAGGGGTGAGCTCTTGGGTGGGACCTGTGGCTCAAAGGAGTAGGGGGCCAGCCCCATATGCCAGACCTGGTGGGTTCAAACCCAGCCCTGGCCAAAACTTGCAAAAAAAAAGGATGAGCTCTTTATGTTTCCCTGGCTGATCTTGAACTTTGGCCTGAAGGAATCCTCTCACCTCAGCTTACTAAGGTGCCAGAATTATAAGTGTGAACCACCATCCTGGCTATTATTTTCATTATTTGAAGATTGTGAGGAATAAATGAATATTCAAAATTTCCAGTAAAGTACCTAGAAGATAATAAATGCCTAATAAACAGTATTTTTTTCTATATACAATGTGCCACCAATTGTCAACATGATTCCTGTCTAAATTGGATCAGGAATATTTTTTTCTATGTCTTTCCATTAGAGAATATCTCAAGAGTTGAAAATGATTGCTAAAATTTCCCTATCTTGTTATTGCATCACCACATTGACACTCTTTAGGTCCTCTAACATAATTTACAGTTTCTATCTGAAATCTTAGTCTAACTTTATGAGCAGGGTTGATATGCAAAATTAATGAAGAAGCAGGTAGAATTTGTTTTTGCTCCCAGCACCAGTCCCCAAAGTGCAGTAATCTCTTTCCATCCTTGCCCCTGTCTCTTCCATTTTCTCTGAGCTGTCTATATTTTTTTTTTTCTAATTTATGCATTCTGTCCTTTTTCTATCTTGTCTGTAAATAACTACTGATAGGATGTTGTCTTTGTATTACCCAGGGCACCCTGTCAGACTCCACAGTTACAAAGTAAGTAAGACACTGTCCAGTCCCCCAATTAAAGGCTTCTCTTGAATACTTAATCATAAATATCAAGTGGCATAAGTGTTTTTTTTTCTGGTCCACCCCACAGTAGCAGTAATAGAAACTAGCTCAGTGTGTTAAATGTTGTTGACAATATCTTCTTTTGAATCTTACTACCACTCCTTCTTCAGATAAACTCATTTTGTGAAATAGGATGTTAAAAATGTACTTGTTTTGTGAAATACGACACTAAAAATGTACTACTATCCTACCTTTTCATCAAGTTTTCTGAAAACCTCTTCCTATGCATTTACTAAACAATTACATTTTCTGCCATCATGCATTCTTCCATTAGATACATTTTAAAACACTCTTCTATTTAACTCTCACTAATTAAGGTTAACCTTATTGTGTTGTGTTTTTACACGTTGTGCATAAATGTTTGCTTAATTAGTCCATTATTTATGCATACATTCTCTACAGTTTGGGGTTTTGTTCTGTTTTTCTCTTCTCAGAGTTAATTCCTGGAATAAGAGTCAGAAGACATGGAATCCTGAGTTTACTGTCTGACCTGGGGTGAATATTTGCCAGCAGTTGGTCCATGTCTACAAAGTGAGGGTTCAGACAAAAATTACCTATAAACTTTCTTCTTGCTCTGGCCTTCTACGACTTGATTGTACTCAGAGTTCAAGAATCTTTTTAATTTTAATGGGAACCCCTCTGTAAGATAGTCTTTAAAGACAATGAACCAAATGTGAGATGGAATTATCAGGTGTGCACTGTGGATTGATTATCTCTAATATGCCTGAAGTGTATAGAAATATGAGTCTAAATATGAGTTCTAAATGCTTATAACTGAAAGAAGCATGCTTTTACAAATTGACTATTGAAATCTTGTTCTGTGTTAGTACAAATGATAAAAATTAAAGGACACAGATCAGTTCTTGACATAAACGAATGGGCAGAAAATTAAATAATGAGGACAGGAAAACAAGAAGGTAGAATGTAATTGAGATGAAAATAACTGAACTCATTCAAAACTCAAGGGATGTGTCAACAATGAACAGTATGAGCTCAAGGGTGCTTTGATCAGTCATCTGAAACTGTGGGCCACCCTTGCATGGTGTATTATAATATTCACAACAGAAAATATGCCAAGGACAAGAATGAGTATCACTTATGACTAATTAATAAAGATGAAAAACACAAAGACAAAGAAGACATTCTGATGTCCACGGTGATGAATTCTTTGATAATATTGTATCAAACATGTCTGCCAACTTTTGAAAAACTGCAGTTAAAGAAAAGGAAAGTGAAAGACATCCACTAACTTCTTCAGCTTTGAAACTAACAACAAACACAAGAAGTGCCAGTCAAGGTCACAGCATCAGTCTATTGATGTTGGATGATGAAAACAGAGAAAAACATGACTTCCATCAAGTTCAGTCTTCTCATCCTCAATGTTTTTATGACATACAAGGATGTTAAAGTGGGATGAATCCAAAGGTTAAAAAAGTGAAATTACAGAATATTTCTGACTGGCAAGAGTTGGCAAAAGTAAGCAAAAGCCTCTGAACTCCACATCTCTACCATTTCTTCTGAGAACCAGTTTTATACTCCATGCGCAGAAAACCCCAGGCCCTACCCAGATGATGGTCCTGCTGTCATATCAGACCACCACAGATTCTTACTCTGCATACTTCTTTTCAACATAAAGTTGTTCCTTTCTTGACTTTTCCATTTCTGCCATTTATATTACTGACTTTCTCTCCATTATCTCTTGCTGGAAACTTAGATATGTTTTGGGATGAAAGTGAGTCTAGGCAGGTGAGACATAAATTTTAAGAATACAATGTGCTTATACAACTCTGAAAGTGGGGATCTACTTTAATTTTGTGCCCTAGGCACTTGCAACACCCTCGTACTGACCAAGAGTCATGCCACTTCTTACTTCCAAATATTATTTGGATATTCCTGGACTCTGGGTTCCAGCTGTCCCTGCATAACTGACAAAGCAATGCCCCATGAAAATATCTGTTTGGCAAGTTAACTATGGGGAATAGGACTACCTCATTCCCCAACAGGCCAGCTGCAGTATTCATCTTCTCTAAACACCTGTGTTGTATCCCCAGAAAAAGATACATTAGGGCCACCTTTTGAAGCTGAATTTATACATTCTATAAAAACTCATTGGGTTTGGTGTCACTGGAACATTCATGGGATGAAATGAGGGTTAGAATCATGCTCAAGTCTGGTTCTTGTTGCCCTATAAACATTCCTACTCTCATGCCAACTGTGCTCTCAGTAGAGGCAGCAAATAAATGAGAGAACATTTGTGGTGCAGGTGAAAACAATTCCAGGCCTAGCAGGGTGGTTGAACCAACTGTATATACTCTACTGAATAACTTGAATCAAGATCAAGTTGTTTGTTTCACTAGAAACAAATGATTATTCTGTTGAATTTAGACTGTTGAGATTTTCTATAAATTGATCACACTTCTTCCGGTCTACTGTTAATTTTATTTTTCCAACATATCTCTTCCAGAGTCACTATACTAATGATTCTTCTTAGCAAAGTATCTCAGGAATGGAAGAAAAAGTATCCAATGTACTCAGCCCTACTATAAAGCTAAATTATAGCTTTCACATGACTATGGAGAAAGGGCCAAGGAAGGGGAAAGAAGGGGGGAGGTTAGGATGGAGGGAAGGTGATGGGTGGGGCCACACCTACGGTGCATCTTAGAATGGGTACAGGCAAAATTTACTAAATGCAGAATACAAATGTCTACATACAAAAAAAAAGAAAATGCCATGAAGGCTACATTGAACAGTTTGCTGAGAATATTTCAGATTGTATATGAAACCAGCACATTGTGCCCCTTGATTGCACTAATATACACAGCTATGATTTAACAATAAAAAATAAATAAATAAACACATTTTTCCATGTCATTTGCTTACTCAGGAATGCATGTGAGCTCCCTAACCTTATTGACAAAATATGAAAACCTCAGCTTGGATATTAAAGACTTGAATGTAAGAATAAAAATCACAAAACTGATTTGTAGAAGAATAAAGAGGAAGTATTTGATGTACTTCTTAGAGGGAAATTGCACATTTTTGTGGGAAAATAAAAAAAGAGCCATGATCTCATCCATGTCCTTTTCATCCCACATCTAGATAATCTAATGCTCATCTTTCTGGTTGATCTACTGCCCCGGTCCTTTAAATTTTCGCCATGCCTTCTACATTTTTCATTCTTGAAGTATCACTTGTTCATTTATATTATTCATAAGAGTAAATAAAGAATGGACTTTTTTGTCTTATGAAATACAAATTATTTTTAAAATATTTTTATTTCCTTCTGTTGTGACTATTAGACAAGTTGTGTAACTCTCTATAAACCATACACACAAGATCAAATAAAGGAAATTAAGACAAAGATAAAATGAGCATTGATTAATAAGTAAATGCTGGAGCTAGTTGGTGGCCACAAGGACAGACCTTAACTTTTTTACAGCCATTGATTATAGGAAAGTAAAACTCCCCTTTTTTAAGCATGAATAATGTTCCATTGCATGTATATTCCGTAATTTCTTTATCCATGCACCTGCTTTCGACATTTTTAATATGTCTTGGCCATTGTGGATAATGCTACAATGAACATGGGGGTGCAGATACCTCTTTAAGACCTTACCCTGAAGGAGGATTTCTGGATCATATGGTAATTCCATTTTTAATTTTGTGAGGGACCTCTGCACTGTTCCATAAGGGCTGTATCAATTTACATACTTATCAATAGTGTACAAGATTTCCCATTCCCCTGTATCCTCACCAATACTTGTTATCTTTTGGGTTTTATTTTTAGTAATAGCCATCCTAAGAAGTATGAGGTGATATTTCATTATGGTTTTGATTTGCTTTTCTCTGATGATTAGTGACGTTGAGCATTTTTTTCAGATACTTGGTGGCCCTTGGTATGTCTTTTTGAGAAATGTCTATTTAGGTGCTTTCCATTTTTTTTCAAGTGGTCATTTGGTTTTTGCTCTGAGCAGAATGAGCTCCTTTTATGTTTTAGATATTAAACCCTTGTGTGGATTGCAAAAGAATTAAACTGGATCCTTATCATATGCCATATACATGAATTAAGTCAGAATTAAATGCGAGATCTGAAACTGTAAAATTCCTAGAAGAAATTGGAAAAAGATGCTTTTGGTTTTTTTGATATGACACCAAAAGCAGAGGCAAGAAAAATAAAAATGCAGAAGTGGAATTATGTCAAACTAAAAAGCTTCTGCACAGCAAAGGAAACAATCAATAAAATGAAAAGGTAACCTATGGAATGTGAGAAAATATTAGCATAAATATTTTGTGTGAACAGAGTCTGTTCAAGGAATTCTATAGAAAATGCTTTGAACTGTAATGAATTTAGTGCTTCACCTATGAAACAAATTCGTAGCACTGTTTGAAAACTCCAGCCTGACAGTATTTAAAAGCAATTCAAATGAAAAGCAATTTATAACACAGGTGCCAAAAAAGAACAGAAGTATATATCTACCAAATATATTTATCTTCTGAATATAATGAGAAAATTATAATACTGTTAAAAACTCCTTTATTCATTAATCATAATTCTTCTTATTGCCAACTTTTAGAAAACAAACTGTGAAATGCATAAACTAAGTTACAGCTGTGTGACTATATTAACTACTCTCGCCTATCTTCACTCAAATTAGTTTGTTTTAGAGTGAAAGAAAGTCATTACAGGAAGCTTCAAGCACCAGGCATCAGTCATCTAACAGGGAAGTTAATCAGGCTGGACTGCTGTCTTGTGCCACATTTGGCCAATGGAAGTGCTGGAAGTTGTGAGTGGAATGATGAGGATTCTGGTCCCTCGGAGGCTGGGACATTGCTGACAGCTAACTGAATGGTGGGAGATCTGAATGGAAAGGCTGATACTGGAACAGCAGCCTTTCTTTTGGGACTTTTACATTTTACATATGAATACACATCTGGATAGAAATGGAAATTAGAGAAGAAATATGGAATAATGTAAATTATTATAAAATAAATGTTTTCTTTAATCAGGGCTTTTATGAATGATAGGACGTTTCGAACATCAGGAGGAACTTTTGAAATAATTGTGCCAAATTTATGGCTAAGGCTCAGATCATTCAGGCTATTACCCTATTTCAGGACACTCACCTCCCCCAAAGGCTTGCTGGACAGCTTGAGTTCAACTGATCAAGTCCTTCCACTGACCCTTATCACATTGTGGATGTTAGGGTCAAGGGCAGAGGAATGGTCACCTAGTTGGGGACTACTGTGTTCTGAGAAAGAGGCTAATTCTGCTCACCTCCAGAAAGCCAAAGGATGCAGCCCTAGGAGAATGGGTTACTCCTAGAAATTGGGACTTCAAATTCTAAAGTTGGCAGCTGATGAGTATCTCACAGGGAAGTTGCTAAGTTACAGAACTGGCAGAGACATGAACGACGTAGGCTGGAGGCTGGGAAAGAAGAGAACCCATAGAGTTGAGAAAGGTATGTCAAAGGTGGCCACATTCCTACCATGGGGAATGGCAAGGGTGCGTATGTGGAGTGGGTGACGCCATACCAGGAAGCCAAGATTGAGTCATCTTGCTGCCTGCCTCCTGCTGCCTTCTGCTCCTCACCGAAATGCCTGCTGACTGAGAGAGTCTGTAAAAGGGAAATTTGGTCAGAAGTTGGGGAGGGATGAAAGGTGGAGTTTGACAAGGATCTTCTGTGCCAAGTAACTTTGCAAAAATGAGACCCCAAGCTCATTGGCCCTTGCAAAATATGATCAGTCATTTGTGGGGTTTTATTTTGTTTTGTTACTGTTGTTTGTTTAATATTTGGTTTGGGATTTTTTTTTTTTTTTTTGGTCTCACTGAGTTGCCTAGGCTGGTGTCAAACTCCTGTCCTGGGCTCAAGCATTCCTTTCACCTCAGCCTTCTCAGTAGTCCCCAGGTGTGCTCTCATGAAAGAATGATCATTTGTATATTCCTGTCACACAAAAGAAAGCCCTGGCTAGTCAAGAAAGATGGCTGTATCTACACCATGGAAAACTGAAGCAAAAAAATAGCTCTGTTTCCTTCCTGCTGGAGAAATGGAGGGATGTGTAAGAAGATCTCTCCCCATTCTTAGCACTCACACACATCTGCTCTGTCGCACACACACATGCACACACATGCTCATACACACACACATGCACACACATGCTCATACACACACACATGCACACACATACATGTATACATACTTATTCCCTCTAGCCTGCCTTGTGCATGGAGGGTTTCCATTTTAAAATGATTGTGAGGGAGAGACTAAACTGGACAGGATGTCAGTGACTCCCCCCCACACACACACAAGTTATAACAAACAAAAATGCCTCCAGACATTTCTAAATGTCACCTGAGATATAAAATCCCCTCAGGTTGGGAACCCTTGCTGTGGGAAATACTTTATCATTAACTGGCAGCAACTCTTCTGACTTGTGACTTAGATGTTTTATACCACAGGGTGAAAATTAAAGGGAATAAACTTATTGACAGGTTCTAGAAAGAGCAGATGTTTTCTGGCATAATCAGGAAAAAAACTAGTGATGCATTGAAAATTACTAGAATTACTTCCTTATGGGAGAATCTTGGCAGGCAACCTCAGCAGGTGTGAAACTAGAAATGTTTAATTTTTATGCCAGATATTGACTGATTTTCTTAGTTGTCCTTTTGCAGTATTTTTTGACTAATATCCATACCTGGCATGAAGGCATCTTTTCTTCATGTATCATGAAATGAAATGCAGATATATTTGCAGTCAGTATAGAAACTGTTTAAATATATACTGGGGTGATGCTTACTCCTATGTGTTCTGAATGCTCTTCTCATTCTTGCGCATGTAAATAATAATTTTTTAGGATCCGATCACATGTAGCCCCTTCTGTAACGCAATCCTGACTCCTAAAGAAGCCTGTTGTCTCTCCTGGGTTTTCCCAGAGTTCTACCCTCCCATTCTGTAATCACCCGAGGGAGCATCCTCATCTGCCTCTAGATCTGTGCTCTATTGGGGTGTCCAACCCGTCGTCTACAGGCTGCATGCTGGCCCAAGATGGCTATGAATTTGGCCCAACACAAAATTGTAAACTTACTTAAAACATTATATTTCTGCGATTTTTTGTGGAATTTTTTTTTTTTTTTGAGGCAGAGTCTCACTATGTCACCCTCAGTAGAGTTCTGTGGAGTCACAGCTCACAGCAACCTCTAACTCTTATACTTAAGTGATTCTCTTGCCTTAGCCTCCCAAGTAGCTGGGATTACAGGCACCCGTCACAACGCCCAGCTATTTTTTGATTGCAGTTGTGATTGTTTAGCAGGCCCAGGCTGGGTTTGAACCCAACCCGTGGATTCGAACCCATAGCCTGGTGCATATGGCTGGCACCCGAACCACTGAGCTACAAGCACTGAGCCATTTTTGTGAAACTTGATTGCATAGTACTCGAGTGTGAATATTGTAGACAACAACATTGTGTCTCGATGTCATGTAAAATAAACAAACATAAACTCTCACTATTTGTACATGTGTGGCTTCAGTTTTACAAGATGTGTGGTTTCCAATGTGTTGTCTTTCAAAAGCAGCTGACTTGACACTACCAGATGTCACATGTGCTCATGGTAACTTAAGGAGACAGCAATTATCTCTCCTTTTTTTTTTTTTTTTTTTTTTTTTCCTTCAGTTTTTGGACTGGGCTGGGTTTGAACCCGTTTGAACCCATTTGAACCCAGTATATAGGGCCGGCGCCCTACCCTTTTGAGCCACAGGCGCTCCCCAACAATTATCAATAGCATTTCAATCTACCATTGCAATGTTATGCATTTAATGTTACTTAGAAGTCAGGTCAGCCTGACTTCAACACCTCAGAGGCACCTCACACACCATCCACCAGGCTTTATGACCTGCTCTCCACCTCTCCCTGCATCAGCAGCTGAGATAGGGAAGGGGCTACACTTTGCTTTCTGTTTTCCGGTCAATTAATCTTCCTTAAAAGTAAATATAGTGGTGGGCAACTGTAGTCCCAGCGACCTGGGAAATTGAAGCAAGAAGACTGCTTCAGCCCAGGAGTTTGAGGTTGCTGTGAGCTATGATGACACCACAGCATTCTAACCTGGGCAACAGAGTGAGAGTCAGTCTCTAAATAAATAAATGTCAATATAGTCCTTTATCTATTATTATTTTTTAATCCCTGTAAAAGCATGATTTCTATAGCATCTTGAAAGAAAACAGAACCCACCAAAATAAAAACTATAATTGAAGGAAGATTGTTCAATGAAAAGTGGACAGATGACTATTTTTTTTTTTTTTTTTTTTTTTTGCTGAGGGAAGTAGTAAGACACTCTGCTTAATTTGTAGGAAATTTATGCAAATATTTTTTTCAGTGTAACAGAGAAATTTTATTTAAGAACAAAGGGAAAGTTCTGAGCACTTCCAAAGAGAGTTGGAAGTGGGACCCTCTCAGGATGGAGAAGAGGTGGGAGAGGCCAATTTGTATGCATTTTCAACTATAGTTTGAAAGGTATTTTTATGCAAAAACATGCTGCCAAATTTGATAGATATGAAGGATTGTGTCACAGGAGAAAACAGTAGAACTGAAAAAAAGTCTTTATTCTCAATGAGCATTTTTTTAAGTTATAATTCAGACAAATTCCATTGTAAAAGCTAGTTATGTGTTTAATAGCCAAAAATTCAAAACTGTTTACTGATGGTGAGTTTATTAAGCAATGTATGGAAAGCATGGTAGATATAATTTTCCCTCAAAAAAAAGAATATTTTAAAATAAGTTCCTCACCAGACTATAGCCAGGTAAACTAAAGAGACGAGGGAAACTAGAATATCTATTGAAAAAAGTTTGAAGAGTAAAACTGCTAATTTTAAATTTTATGTTTGCTGATGGATGACAGCAATGATGCCACAAATACAGCTCATCTTGCCATTTTTCTTAGAGGTATTGGTGACAAACTTAATGTCTCTGAAGAAATGGCTTCTTTAGTGCCATTAAAAGATACAACTGAATCAAGAAATATATACAAATCAGTAAAAAATATGTTAAAGCAATTCTCCTTGTCCTCAATCAACATCTCTGGTTAGGTATTGATGGTGCCCCAGTGATAGTAAAGTTAATAGAAGATGATGTAGTTGCTGCCCAAAATTCACGTTTGATGAAGTATAATTGTATAGTAAATCAAGAGAATTTATGCACAAAACCTTTAACAATGGATAACATCATGCTAGTCTTCATCAAGACTATGAATTTCATAAGGGCCAAGGGATTGGATCATCACCAATTCCAGGAATTTCTTAAAAGCTTTAATGCTGACCTTGGCAACATCATTCACTTTCCGGAAGTAAGATGGCTAAGTAGAGGTCAAAAGATGAAAAGATTTCACGCTTCGTGACATGTTATCAGGTAATTTATAATATCCAAAACCAAATTTGTGCCAGAAATTGAGTATGAAAACTCGCTTAGTGGATCTAACCACTCATTAAAATGCATTAAATATGTATCTTCAGTGTGAAAACCAACTTGTCAATTCAATGTTTCAAACTGCAATAGCGTTCCCATGAAACTGAAATTATGACAAAATCAAATTAAGGCAAGCAATTTGATGCATTTTGATGGGTTGACAAAGCACAGTTCTTTCACAGTTCTGCAAAAAATATGTAGCCTTGATTTTTGTTTTCTATAAGAATTTGAAAACAAATTTCAAGATTTCCAGGAAAATAATCAATATTTTGGTGCATTTGCAATTCCATTTACAGTTGACATCATATGTTACATGTTAACTTTCAAATGGAATGCATAGAGCTTCAATCTAACATTCAACTTAAAGAAAAATTTGGTCATGTTTCTTACTAAACTTTTTATAGAGACAAATCTCTCTTGCTTCACAATCATGCCTTGTTCATGTCATTGATTTTTTGTAGCATCTACATTTGTGAGCAACTGTTTTCAAGAATGAAGCATAGTAATAATGAAATTAGAACCAAAATATTTTATGAGCACCTTGATAACTCACCGAGAATTGTTACTACTTCCATTGAACTAGATATTGATGTGGTAGTTTTTTCAAATACGATGTTAAATATCCTATGAATTTTATCTTGCCCACGTTTCTTTTACTTTTATAATAGAACATACCATAAAAACCCAAATATGTTTTATTACTTAGCTATGTACATTTTCTATATTAGCGATCATGAACTTGGGCCTGCTTGATGATTTTAAAAGACTCTGAACAGCCTGCTGCATAATTAGGATTACCATGTGAGAACTTTTTTGCTTATCGGTGGTAGTGGATATCACAAAAATTATGCCTGGACCTTTTTTTTTCCTTCATCAGCTTTCATTAGTGTTTGCATATTCAATGTGTGGCCCAAGACAACTCTTCATCTTCCCCTATGGTGCAGTGAAGCCAAAAGTTTGGACACCCTTGCTCTACCTCTTTAGATCTTTAAATAAAGATCTATAATCTATGTCTATGGTCTATATCTTTCTATAGATTGATGATCTTTATGTCTATCAATTAGCTCATTTTCAGGCACAATTAGGTGTCCAACTACTGTTTATTGGATAAATGAATGAATATGCTATGAGCCAAAATGCATACATAGCCATGTTTGAATTGTGCCACATGTGACAGGGTCCCCCAACTCTCTCCTTTGTAAAAGAAAAACAATATTCAGTGACATTTGGTAAAACACTATAAAGGAGACTATTTAAGAGGGGGCTATGGAGATGCATGGGCTACCATAGTAGGATTTTGCAGTGGAGGAGAGAGACCAGGCTCCACATTCAACATGAACAAGTGGGGATTTTAGTCAAGGGGAGGGTGAGGCTCAGTGAGTGGAAAATTACTGAGAGAAACATCCGGGATAAGGAGAATTCTGGCTAACCTGACCTTGCAGTATTCTCGTTGAAGACAGGCCAGGGTACGCAGACATCACCTAGGGTGGGGGATGAGGATCAGATATAGAGGGGGATCAGATCATGATGAAGGGGCATTCTTTTTAAACTGACTTAGAAGGGCTGTTGCTAACTTGGATTTTATAAGGAATTGTGCAGATGAGCCTAAAATGAGGATCAGGAGGCTGGTTAAAGTTTGGTCAAACCAAGGATCTATTCCCTCTAAGGACTAATTTTTTCAGCTGGGGTAGAGGGTGTCTAGGGGTCTCCACATCATGTGTCTCCCAGCTTGTTAGCTGTGGGTTGGTCCATATTTCTCACCACCGTGTGATCCCCAGCATGCACGGCATTGGTCCACACTCGTTGCCCCAAATGACTTCCCTTTCCACACAGGTTGGCTTTCCCAGCTGGAAGGTCAGCCTTGGAGCCCACACTATCATTTCTTCAGCAGCAGCTGTGTCCCCACACCTGCTCCCATTTAATTCCTATCAGAGCCCTGCTTTTACTCAGGTGTGCTAAGAGAATGTGACCCAATCTCTGGCCTAGGAGAAAAATCACCATGAAGTCATGATAACCTTACTAGTTTTGGTTGGTTGAGGGGGAGCCTGTGACCAAATTCTGTCCTCTAAACCCTGAGGAAGAGTCTGGCAGCCCCCGAGGAAAAGATCCTCACTGACACAATGGAGGGACAGAACAGGGTCACTCCTCTCAGCCATGCCGCTGTCCTGTCTGAGGTGAAGTCCATATTGTTGCAGCCACCTCAAGATGAGAGAGGAGTGAGGCTCAGGTGCACACTGAGGGTGGCAGGGCCAACAGATGGAGACATGTGGTCCTTGATGGCACCTTAGCCCCTAGGATGGGTTGACCTTAAAGTGTTGTTCTCTCTTCCAGATTTTTACTTGTGAAATACAACTATTTAAGCCAATTCAATCAGTTTTCTTTTAACCTTCAGGTAAACATTATAACTTGCACACGAAGTCTCCCTTTCTTACTGATGGGTTCCTGAAATTGTACATGCTCTTCAGAGTCAGTGGCTGGAGGTTCAGGGAAGGTCCAGGAAGATGCATTGTAACCAGATTTAGCAAAAACATGCACGCTTCTGCCTTTGAAAGGAGTGGTCTCTTGTTTCTTTGCTGTTTTTATACTTTAAAGAAGTTCCCATCAGCAATTCTTCCCAATGTTCAGTATGTGCACATGAGAGCAGGTGGTCGGGGGCTTAGGCGGGGCAAATGGAATTATAGCAAAGAAGGAATGTGACCTTGAAAATCTGTGGCTGAAGTCATGACTTCCTCTAAAATTTGGCAGAACTCAGGGTTGAAATGTTTCCAACACATAGAAATGATAAATACTTGAGGTGATGGATACTCCAAATACTTCAACTCAATCATTACACATTCTATGCATGCAACAAAATATTACACATACTCCATAAATATGTACAAATATTATGCTTCAATAATTTTTTAAATTTAAAAATAAAATAAAATTTTTGATAATTGATAAAAATAATTTTTCTAGACTTTTTTCCTTAATGTTAATTGACTAGGAACATTCATCAAGATTTATTACTTATCTATTTTAATGCAGGCACACATATTGATATTATTTGGATAATTATGCTTGTGACAGTTTAAGTGGGGTAACATAATATTAAAGTAGATAAATAGATTTATCCCTACTTAAGTGATTGTTTAAACTTAGTTTGTTGCTTCAGATGTGTTATTCAAATGAGATCTCACCTACAAGTTTAATGAACAAAGCAAGTGTGGAGCAGAGATGTTCACCTGCGAGGACACTGAGGCCTCCACTACCTTGCTCTCCCTTCTTCTCCCTGTGACTGCACTCGGCCAAGTGTGAGATGCCACTTCCTGTGGTGGGAGCTACACACCTGTCACAGGGAAAGAATCTTTTCCCTCAGTGATGTGGCCACTGCTCAGCCCTGCTGTCAGAGGACTCAGCCCATGGCTCGTTAAGTGTTCTTACTGAAAATGTGCTTTCAAAATCTTACCAAGTTACCTGACATGTCAACACAGCTTACAACGTATAGTAATAAAGAAGTACTTTGTTCTGCTCTTGTTCTAACATATGTACCACTACTTGAACATAAATATGATTTTGAGACTGGAACATCATTCATGTAACAGATATTACATTCAAGATAACATTGCATGTATGTAAACAGAGAGTGTGTAC
Source organism: Loris lydekkerianus (assembly GCA_963574355.1). Lineage (NCBI taxonomy): Eukaryota > Metazoa > Chordata > Mammalia > Primates > Lorisidae > Loris > Loris lydekkerianus. The sequence continues at coordinate 40,900 of CAUYPK010103658.1, forward strand.
AGGCCCTAAAGGCTGGAAACAAATAAATAAACACAATGTTGGCAAAGACATCTTCAATGTGCAAAAGTGATAAAATAATATTATGGACACATGAATTAAAAATATATGACAAAATAAAATTGAGGATGGTGATTGTTTCCACTTGAAGGAAAAGAGTGATATCAAGAAGGAATACACAGAAGGCTTTATAGACAGTGAGAATTTTTGTTTGTTTATAAAATTAAATAGATAAATTTGTACTCATTATGTTGTCATTTTATGTAAGTTATACAGATTTGATGACTATTAATGTATCTATGCCAACTTCCTTCCCTATTCAAAGTTACATATTCCTAAATAACATATTGGTTAGATTTGCATATTTAATTTAACAGCTTATATCAGTGGAAGCATATTACATGTATTCTTGTGGAGCAACACTTCTTTCATGTAACATTATGCTCTGGATTTTCATTTACATTGTTTCAATTCATTCTTTTTTTTTTTTTTTTTTTTTTTTTTTTTAGATAAGCTGTCACCCTGGGTAGAGAGCCATGGAGTTTCAGCTCACAGCAACTTCAAACTCTTGGGCTTAAGTGATTCTCTTGCCTCAGCCTCCCAAGTAGCTGGGATTTCAGGTGCCCACCACAATGCCTAGCTACTTTTTGTCGCAATTGTCATTGTTGGTTAGCTGGCCAGGGCTGGGTTTGAACGCTAGCCTCAGTGTATGTGGTCGGCACCCTACCCACTGAGCTATGGGTGCTGCCCCCGATTAATTCTTCTTTTACTACTGTATAGCATTCTATTGTGTGCATAGCCATGATTATTTATCTATTCTACTGATGATGTACAATGAAATTCATTTTATTCAAACAAAAATGTTGCAGTAAACATCCACGTACATGTCTCCTGATGTTGCTGGTTTTCTCTAGGAAAAGAAATCTAAGAGTAGAAAATTTGTGGGGTAAGGTATACACATATTTCATTATTCAAATAAAAATTATAAAAATTGCTTTTAAAAGTGTTTGTACCAGTGGGTACTCCCTTCAATGGTATGTGGGCCCAGATTGTGACACACCCTTGTTAGGATTTAATGCTGTCCACCTCTTCAGTTTTGCCATTCCTGTGGGTGCCAGATTAGAAATTAAAAGTTAATTGTGAGAGTTCTTCATCCATATAGTAAACCAATGTTCACAAACTAAGTCTCATAGTTTAGGAGACACATTGTTCAAATTTTAATGAGATATAATTTATCTTACGTTTCTAAAAAAATTATGCACATTTTATGAATAGGGCATTGCTACATTGAGTCCAATGATCTTAGAATGGAAGAGAAGTTACTTGAAAGAGAGTCTCAGATTGTTTCTACATGGTTCACCCAAGTTTTCCCTCAATTAGAGCATTTTGACTTAATCTAAAAACCTTTGTGGCATCTACCAAATGAGAAACACACTCATGCACACACATACACGTGCACACATCCATACATAAGCACGCACCCACATGTGCACACCTTTAGCCTATAGAATGGTAACTTAGCAGTCATTTGGTGAGATTTGAATGTCTAATAAACACTATTGACAGAGGCTTTGGTGTAATGATATAGAGCCTGAATTTAAAGGTACACTCATATCTCTTCTCAATTTTTTTTCTTTAAACATGTTAAATATATTTTACATTCTGAATCTGATAATTATATATCTGCAGTCTTTGTAGTTTTTATTTTGTGTGTTTATTTATTTAAATTTTTTTATTTCAGAATATTAGTGGGTACATGTTTTGTTTGCATACTTTGTTTTTGTACAGATTGAGTGAAAGTTACAAGTGTGCCCTTCACCCAGATAGTGTGCACTGTACCCAATAGGTATGAATTTATCCATCTCCTCTTTCACCCTCTCCCAGCTTGATTTTCCTTGAGATATGTGCACTTAAGTGTTGATCAATTCATTCCAATTGGTATTGAGTACATGTGTTTGTTTCTTCATTTTTGTGATGTTTCACTTAGAAAATGGTTTCCAGTTCTATCCAGGTTGCCATCATTTTTTTGTGGCATTTTTTTGTATGCATTTTTTTCCATAGTATGCATATACCACATTCTCTTAATCCATTCATGTATTGATGGGCAATTGGGTTGCTTCCGCATCTTTGTGATTGCAAATTGTGATATCACCTGACTCCAATGAGAATGGCTCATCTTCTCAGTTTTGTCTTCTGTGTATTTAGGATGGTTGATGGATAGGAAGGCCAGAACCTTAAAACCATACCTTAGGTACTGTTGCTGCTATTGGACAAATGGGTGTTTTGATTTTTTGTTCTTGATTTTTGAAGTCAGGGCGCTGGCTGGTTTCCATTTCTCATCTTAGCCTACTTGTTCTTAAAGATTCTGTCTCACAAGGTAATTATTCAAGAACTTACCCATCAAGTGTAGTTATCCAAAGTGAAGTGAAGAATTGTGCCAGCATCCTGCACAGGCCAAGCTCAAACCCTCACTTCATTATTAAATACTGAGATTGTCAATGTAATTGTGGGTTTTTAGATAAAGCATCTGCATAAATTCATATTTAAATTTATTTTACCTCAGTGTTTCTCATTATTTTGCAATCAGGTTTTTTCTTGATAAGTATGTAAGAAAATAACATTACCAGCAACACCGTCAGCTATGACAAATGTAGGAGAGTAGTGATGGGCAGAGCTCTTTTTAGAGGGTTTTGGAGTAATTGACTATAGGATAGACGAGAGATTAGAGATGGAATTTACTGAAGGGTCATCCTAAGGGTACTGATAAAATAGTTGTGTGGTAAGAAAAAGCAACCGGGGACCTGAGAAATAGTGGAAAGAATGGCAATGATCTAGGACAGAAGTAAGGTCTAAATAAAAAGAACAAAACAAATTAAGGCTCTGATTCCTTCTCAGCAGAGACTTCAGTGTGTTTTTTCAACTTCAGACTAAGTTTTTTTTCTGTCATTGATAGTTCAAAGTGCAGAGGAAAAGAAATGTCTTTTCCTTAGCCATTGCTAGGTTCATGGCTGAGGCCTCTATAACAAAGGCAGCTTAGCAAGTGAAAAGCATACAAAGTAATTTAGTAAGTTTTACACCACACAGGAGACTTCATCTAAACAAAATGGAAATCTAGGCTCGGGTCCCGCTCCGTCCCGTAGCACAGTGGTTATGGCTCCAGCCCCATACACCAAGGGTGGTGTGTTCAAACCCGGCCCGGAGCCAGTTAAACAACAATGACAACTACAACAAAAAATAGCCGGGCATTGTGGCAGGCACCTATAGTCCCAGCTACTTGGGAGACTGAGGCAAGAGAATCACTTAAGCCCAACAGTTTGAGGTTACTGTGAGCTGTCATGCCACAGCACTCTACCAAGGGCAACATAGTGATACTATGTCTCAAAAAAAAAAAAAAAAAGGAAAGAAAACTAGAAATCTAATATTAGGTTTGATGAAGAAGTGGCCAGTGGTGGAGAAATGGAAATGGACTAAGTGGGTATGATTTAATGGTAATAAACTGGGAAGAACTTAGCAAGGCCTGTTCAGATTTTTCTCGGCATTCCTGTGTCTTCAGAAATAAGGATATTTCTTTTCTGTGGATGTAGGGTGAGTACCTTTCAAATGAGGGTCTTGTAGTCTGCTTCAGGGGAAGGTCAGAAAATGACCTGCTTTGGAGGAGAGGGATGAGAGAGGGTCAGAGAGAGATCTTCCTGCTTCTGTAGTTTTCTCAAATGCCAAGGGACTGTATTTTAGTATTTTAGGGTAACATGTTTTAAACCTTATTAAAAGAAAATGGTGTGTTACTTTTTTTTTTTTTTAATGGAAGGCTTCACTGAACTTCAGTATTAAGAGGTTTGCAGGAAAGAAAAAAATAATACCTTTCCTTTGCCATGATGAGGCTCATGTTTGAGACTTCCCATAACAAAATATAGAATGATAAGAAAAAGCATGCAAAATTTATCTAACTGAAGTTCTATGTGACACATGAAGTTTCAGAAATGAAGACCCAAAGATCTATGGAAAACTGTATTTTTATGCATGGGTTCAATCCAGAATAAACAGTCATATAGAAGTATAATTAGAAAAAAAGGATGTATTCTTATGGTAGTAAACTGGGGGAATTTAGCAAGGCTTTTTTTTCTTTTTTTTTTCTGATTCTTCTTGGCCTCTTTGAGTATCTTTCATTCCCCCTCAAGGGGGTTAGGACTCCTCTGAAATGAAGATGTTATGGCTTGAGGAAGGTTAGAGAAATTTTTTATAATCACGTATCACAAAGAAAGGAGGGGGCAGGTAAGAATGTGGTAGTTTTGGGGCTTTGGGCTTTGGGCTTTGGTAGTTTACTCACTGCCAACATGCCATATTTTTGGATGTTGTGTTCTGAGCATGGACAAATTATCTGAGGTCTGTGCACTTGTTAATCTTGCACAATCTAGGATCTGTGCTAATACATGGGTGCAGAAGAGCATAGAATGTATGTGCTTGATTTCTTGGGACATGTTGCTCAATTTGTAAATTTAGGTTCATTTGTCTTGCACATAAAATAAGAATATAAATAGTATAGTCTTATTTAAGAGATAATCCATATGTAACATCTGGCACATTATCTCATAGTAAATGGTTACTAAATATAAACATTCTAATTTTCAAAACATACTCTTGTATATTTAAGTCATTGGCAAACATGCCCAAGCTTCTTAGCTCACTTGTATGATGAACTCTGTGATTCATATCCTAAGAAGGATGTTGGCATCATACGGACAATGTGGTTCATGAAAGAGAATTTTTAGAGAACAAAAATCCTACACAGTCTTTCCTTTGAAATGATTTACTCCTCTTTCTTTTGAATGTGAGGAAAGTTTCACACAATGGAAACGGAAATTTGTATGAGAGAATATATCTTTGAATTTATGATATGGCCAGACTGTATCATTTGTCTTCCTGAAGATGAGAACACTTCTTAATTATTTTTTCTCCTCATTTTTTAAGAATACAAAGTTTATTTAAGAAAAAAAAACGATTAGATTTTGACAAGTAGTTGACAAGTGCTCTAAACCTCTCACTGTATCTTTCTTTGCCAAAGTAGAAACTGTCTAAGTGAATAGCATTCGCAAGGATTCTGAACTGCCCTCTGAGAGGAGGTAACAATTGTTTCTGGGCTCCTTCTGGAAAGGTGAATATGTGACAATGAGGAGGCTTATACTGTCTGTTTTCTATGAGGGCATGAGTAAGTGCATTCTCCAAAATATAATCAGAGATATGTATATGCATATGTATATACTGTGTGTTTGTCTAAATATTTTTTAAAGCAGTGTTCTTAATTATATGTAACATGCCCTAAAAATACACTGTGGAGTTATAAAAATAATTGGTTAAAATGCTGTTTAATAGTTACATAATTGTAAAGGTCAGAGCCCTCCTTTTTTTTTTTTTTTTATTGTGGAGAAGGGGCAGGGAAAGAAGGCAGGGGAAGAAGTGCGTGACAGGGTTGGGCCAGTGGCATGGTACCACATTGGCTGTATCTAGGTAGAGGCAGTTTCAGGCTGGGCCTTGCTAAGTCATTGCTACGCAGAAGTAGCTTGATGGATCTACTTCTAGTCAGGCTCGGGAAGTTGCACAAGACCTCAGGTACATGGCAGGGCCCAACAATTCCCTCT
>CAUYPK010103660.1:0-14213 GCA_963574355.1 Loris lydekkerianus
AACAAAAGAAATAGTTGTTTAACCCTAATGCTACTTAAATCATTTCAGAGAATAGTAAAAGATTGTTAAAATTATTTTTACAAAGCAAATATAACATTTATTCTAAAACATGCCAAAGATTGTACCTGAAAATAAAATTACAGACCAGTCTCACTTATTAATATCAATGTAAATATCTTTAAATTTAAGGAAATAGAATCCAATGTTATATTTAAAAAAAAAAAAAATATATATATATATATATATATAAATATATATAATGCCCAAGTAAGATTTAGTTTATGAATTCAAGGTCAGTTCAATATTAACAAATGTAGTAATAATTGCCAAATTTTAATAAACATTCATATTTTAGAAATCCAATAGCATACTACTTAAGGAATGCTTTTCTTATATAATGACTATATATGCCATAAATGTACACATAATAGACATAGTATACTACATGTTATATACGTAAAATGTCCAAAGTCAAGATTTGAATCAATGAGGAACTTCTAAAAGTTTTTCCACTAATGCCAGGAATGAGAAACGAGACAGACAAGGGTGTCTCCTATCACCATATAATTATATTTGTCATTGTATTGGATGTATAAACAAATTCAATTAAATGACAGAAAGGAATAGAGGCTTAAGAATTGGGAAGGAAGATGTAAAACTATTTTATTTGCAAATGATACAAATAAATATTTTTTTGTTTGCAAAAAATAAATAAATAAATAAATAAATAAATAGGAGCCAAAAGATGGCCACACATGGGTACAGAGAGATGTAAAGGACATTTAAATTCCAAGATGAGGCGGAGAGTGGAGAGGAGTGGAAATAAAAACTGTGTACAATCAACACTATTCTAGTGATGGCACACTAAGGACCTTGACTTCAGCATTATACAGCGTATTCAGTTAATGAAAACATTTGTGCCCCGCATAATGTTTCGAAATTTTAAAAGTTCTTGAAAATAATCTTAAAGGGCTTAACAAGAGTAAGGAAGTAAGAACATAAGGTCATTTTCCCAATGTATTCTGCATTTGAATGTTAGTTAAAGTTTGATCTTTGGTACTAAAGTATTCAGGTCCACTTGCACGTGCATTAAGACTTCTATTCACACACTTTTAAACGTTGTTAGCAGAGTGAGTAAGAGCATTTCCAGGAGCCAGATGCTTGACATGACTGCAGAACCTGCTAGCTGTGTAACCAAAGGCCCGTTACTTCATCATTCTGCGCATGCAGCTTTCTCATCTAGGAAAGGGTTAATAGTAATGGGATCCTCTTCCTTAGGCTTTTTCACAGATTGAATTTAATAAATGATTTAATAAGTGATTCATAAAACAATAAATAAATTCATAAAATATTTAATAAATGGTTTAATAAATGATTCATAAAACATACTAATGCTTGCTATTGATGTCGATAATTATTATTTATTAATACAACATATTGCAATAAATATATATTTATGCAATAAATATAGATTTAATGTCCAATAAGCATTCTTCCATTCCTTATGTAGCAACAATCTCAATTTTATTCTATAAGACAAAGTATGCAATTAAACATATTCAGCTGCATGCTACCCTCAGAGTTAGGTATAAATGCACATAGTTGGCTGTCCTGGACAATAAAATAGAAACAGAAGTCAGTAGGATAATGGCTGTTTTTAAGTTATTGTCATTTGTTTTGAAGCTAAAAATGTAATAGTTTTTAACACATTGTAAACATTGGAAACCACTTATTCAAACCCAATATAGATTTATAAAGTTAGAATAAATTTTCTGGTGACATTTTAAAATTCACATGTGACTTCTGAAAATGAGATTCTTCTCACAAGATTTGGAGATTATTTCCATAAAATAACTAAAATAATCATTTCCTTTCATCTAAGATATCAGTACTATTATGGGGTTCAGGTTTTCATTTACCCCAAACCTTTACTGATTACTCTTTGAAAGCAAACCATCCTTGATTTCCAAAAGCAGCAATATCTCACTTTCAATATCCACTCAAAAAATGCTATCGCAGGACTAGCATCATGTTTATTATCATGTTTATTTGTGTAAATATATAAAATTATCTTTAATAGCCTTTTTCCCAAGAACAGGATTCTTATTTTTTTCATACCGAATAAACTTAGCTTTTTAGCAGCAACTTTACTCCAAATAAAAGGAATATTATAATTTAGAAATGTAAAAGACAGAAAAAGAAGAGACAGAGGGACTCTAAAAAGGAAAACTTCTCTGTTACCTTAGCTTAGCCTAAAAAATAATACATATATGAAATATATATATGAAAAATAATATATATAATTATGTATATACTAGTATACAGAGAAAAATACTAGTGTGTGATCTAGAAACTAGATAAAAAGAAGTAGGCAAACTGTGTTTTCCCAACACTCATTAAATTTATCTTTTAGTGTAAGACAGGGTTAAATATCTCTTCACAGCCACGCTAATTGGATAACTCCACACTTCTAGTTCCTAGTTGGCCATTTGATGATTTTATTTACCAAGAGACCTCTCTTGACATAGGAGAACTACATAGAGAAATTTGATTCATGCCACTGTTTTCTTAATCAAATTACTAACATCACATATGTAATACATGTAACATGTAAAATTTACTAGTCATGGGGATAACAAAGTTAGCCACGAACTCAGCTTCAATTACTGTTATGCCAATTACTATATATGTGATTTTAGAATTTGATGTTTATAACTTATTTATCTATAAGATTAAAAAGTTAGAATAAATGACCTCTGACATTTTCCCACTTTCAAAATTTTTGCAATGCAAAGAAAAGTATCAGCCCTAGCTAATAATCAAAGGTTGTCAATTGAAAAGTTATAATATCATTGTGCTGCATAGTTTTAGCTAAAATTTGTCAGCCATATTGCTCCAAGTTTAACCCCTCTTTTTGGTAACTGGGAAAGGTAGAAATTATTTTTCATCCAACTCTTTTGATTATGAAATTATTATTACTTTTTTTTTTTTTTTTTTTGCAGTTTTTGGATAGGGCCGGGTTTGAACCCACCACATCCAGTATATGGGGCCAGTGCCCTACTCCTTGAGCCACAGGCACTGCCCAATTATAAAATTATTTTCATCAATTAATAGAATCAAGAGTTAAATGGCAAATTTTATGATCAGTAAAATAATGCCAAATGTATAATTAAATATGTACATGCATATAAGATATTGCTATCACCCACGTTTACAAAACACATAATTTTGAGAATTTAGGAAATATTAAGTGAAACTTGAAATAAACAAACAGCAGAAAATCACCTTTATAAAATCCCAGGTCTGTTTTGGAGAATAATACTATAAAAATCGTTCTAGAATAAAAAGAAAAGCAGGTCTTTGAAAAAACTAGCATATTTATTTAAACAGGGACAACAATGAAAATGTAATAAACCTACTACCTGCCTTGGGTCACAGCATGTAGCTTATAACCTAATCAAAGATAAGAATTTGACAGATTCTACAGGTTAGTCATGATGGAAATAATTTTCATGATTTATGTGACAGGTCCTTTAATATTTTGACTGTAGATAAAGTACAGTGGAGAGATACATTACACTGCCAAGCATGCTCACAGTCTGATTTTATTCCACAGCTTTAGTTTCTTCTGTAGTTTTCTTCCCTACTTATTTGATTTTCTTTTCAGTCACAAACAACAAATCACCTGGCTTCCTTCCCCCCAAAATAGGATAAGGTTGGAGTAAGCTGGAGCACCAGACCCATTTAATTTTCTCCATCTGTGACTGAGAAGTACTCAGCTTTTATGTGATACTTGCCAGATTTTGTGATGAAAATCACTGAAAATAGTTTATGGAGCCATTTCCGTCACATACTATCAGGGCAACTTCTCTGACCATTTTTTTTTTTTTTCCTATCGTGAGAAATAGTGATATTTTGTATTTTCATGCAAATATATTGTGATAACTTAAACAGATCATTTTCACAAAGCACTTAATAAAACACATCGTGTTTATTCTTTTGACAAATATTTATTGAGTTCCTACTACTATCCAAGCACTAAGCCATAATACATTCTCATAAATACATACTAGCCATTATTATGTTCATTATTAGCAGCAACATTCTCCTATAACACCAGGAGAGACACATCTCAAATCAATTATTCATATCATAATTTCAGAGGTCCTTTTGTTGATGGAGATGGGATGGTAAGCAAAGGGTCATTTTAATCTACTTAAAAGGGCATGCTTAGAAGAACAATCTATATTGTTTTTGTCCCTAAATCTCTTTGCTTAAATTACCTGAATTAGTTCTTATTTGAAAGCAAAAAGCTGAGGTTTGCTGCTTCATAATTAATATTTATTCATTTACTAGATTAATTTAAAAAGCCCTATCAGGTCACTAGAGAAAAAAAAGCACAGGTTGTCTTAAAAGAGGATATTTCAAATCTGGTAAGAAAGACAAAACAGGTGTATAAGAATCAAAACATATGATAAATGCCACATTGGTGGTACAAAGTGCTAAAAGAGAAAGCTATATAATAGTGTGTACTAAAAATAAGTCTTTTAATAGCTTTAGTCTCTATGACTCCAATCTAAATGTGAAGCCTAGTACTTAACCTCTCTCCTTTCTCACACAATGTGACATCATAAATCAAATCAGTTCTTCAAAATGGAATTCCCAATGAGCAAATAGAGGGCCTCAAAACTGCCATCCTTGGAAGCTGCTGGTGTTAAGACATTTTATGACTTTTCTTTTTAAACTGATTGTGAAGCCTCCATTTTAGCGAATTTCTTTGGTTCTGCTCCTCTTTCTTTGTAACAAAGGATAGTTATTTTGAGTCAATCCCTTGACGCCAAGTGAAAAGAGAACAATCTTGTATAGGAGAATTAGACACATTCAGAAGCTAAATATGGCACTCCTGTTAAGCAGTCTTGGAAAATTTCAAGGCAAAGGGATTCATAAGGAAATTGTAGTTGGGAAGAGAATAACAAGCATCTGAAAGCTGGAGAATAGAATGAGAGGATTAGTTGCAAGTGCAAGTATAGAACCAGATAATTGAGGCAAAGTGCGTGCAATGCTGTGAGTTCTTCAGAGGAAAGTTACAATATAGAAATTAAAAGTAAGCTAACACTGAGCATACCCAATATAATTAGCACTGAGAAAAAGTGCAAGAAAAAAATCATAACACACGTACAACATATAACAAGAATTCAGCTAAATTTCGGTGTACAGAATTGTTTAGGTAAATCATTCAAAATACCCCAAGGTTGTTGAGAAATGTGTAGTTACACAAGTTATTTGTCCCACCCACAATAAGGCTGAGAAAACAGGCTAGACCCTGTGAAGGAATTCACTGCAGCTACGTCCAAAGTCGTGATCTCTGTGAATCTTAGAGGTGCCACATTTCTGGAAAGGAAACTGTATGTCTTAAATCCTAGCTAGCTAGAGAAAATAAATTAACTCACAAGGGGAAGGATTTTAAGATGTTCCTCCCATGAAATGTTTTTAAATAATAGTAGAGAATTTAAAGCTCTACAAAGTACTTCCAGAAATAAATCCATGCCAGTTGTGTCAGAACATATTAATATTTTATTCCTAAAGATATAATCCAATTAGTTCAAACTCTTGGGGCTAAATCCCTGGCTACCTTTTTTGTCCCTCTATAATCTCCCTTCCTGTTTTTGTCTCTCTAGACGTTCTCTTGTAATCTCGTGACTTAAATTACAATCTATTTTCTGGCAGTATGTCTCCAACCCAGACTCCACTAACACAAAAAAACTTACCCATATATACATATATATACTGTCTGCTCAATTTTGCTCTCTGGATATCCTGTGGCCACTTTATACTGAATATGCCCCAAATTGAGTTCATGACTTTGACTCCCAATCGTGTTCCTCCTCAGTCCTCATCATTTTACAAACAGGGGCCATCATTCACTTATCTTCTCAGCAAGTCTCAGCAGTTGTCTTTGACTCCCTTTCTGCAAAACCACTCTGGCCTCCTGCTCTAATCTAATGAATCATTAAAACTACATATCCTGCTCTCCAAATGTTTTAGATATGTACAACTGCCATGACAATATAAAAAAATACTTATACAGCACTTCCTCTAGATCAAGCCCCATCCTAAGCACGTTACATATATTAACTCATTAATCCTATCAGTAACCAGCCTTATCAGGTAAGTACTATTAATGCAGGACAAGGCAGCATTAGCCCTGGAGGTGTTGATGCTCCTGGGGACAGAGGAACCAGCTTGCTGCAAGGGCCGGACACCTGCCAGGGAGATGCAGGCGCCCTGCTGTCTCCTCCACTTGCACTTCTGACTGGTGGATTTCCTGTCAGTTTCCAAGGCCTGAGAGTTCACTGGACAGCTGGCTGTAACTGACAGGACTCACACCCTAGAAGAACAACCCCCCTGCCACTATATAAACCCCTGGGCAGAAAGAGCCCAAAGACAGACCTCAAAGAGAGAGCAGGAGAGCTTGTTCCCCTCCTGGGTTTTCTCTGCCAGGAGGTTTGGTTTTTGTAGTTGTTGCTTTGTTTCTCTAAATAAATCCTGACTTAGCACTGATCCTGTGGTCCGTTGGTTTATTCTTCCTATCCCCGAGACCAAGAACCTGAAATTCCGGTGTCACTATCATTATTATACCTATTTTCCTTAAGAGACCCTTAAGGCAGAAAGAGATTAAGTAACTTGCCCAAAGTAGTAAAACTAGTTTGGTGGAGGCAGGATTTGAACCCAAGCAATCTGGCTCCAAGTTCTATGCTATTAACCAATTTGTTACCAAATTTATCCTAGCCAGATTTAAAACCAGAACACGACATTCCTAAAGTGCTAATAGAGAGCCTCAAAGCATCCTTGGAAGTTATTGATATTCAGGTAATGTGAAACATCCACTTTAGTAAAATTCATAATTTTATTATTTGCAGTGCTGCTCTAATTTGTCTACTTTTCTGAACCATTTTGGTTTTTGCTGGGGGTTTTTTTGTTTGTTTGTTTGTTTATGCCCACCTCACATATATTCTCCATTGTAACCAGGATAAGCTTTTTATTATACAAATCTAGTCAGACTACAATCCAGTCAAAAACAAACGAAAATCCTTCAATATCTTCCTCCAAGGTCTTCTTCTAGTTCTTAAGATTAAGTTAAAAAACCTTAGCTTGACCTATGGGACTCAGACCCTGCCAGCACATCAGGCTTATCTTCTGACATCTTCCAGCTGTCTACATTGAGGTGTTGTATAAGTTTCTTGAATTCATTTTGATTCTAGACTTTGAAGTATGCTGTGTCCTCTGCCTGGAATGCTTCTTCCTTCTTACCCTAAGACTCAGTGTAGGTCAATTTTTGTCATCTTTTAGATCACCATTTATAGATCATTTCCTAAGAGAAGCTACTCCTGATAGCTCAGATATATGTTCAAATGGAACCATCTTGCATTCATACCAATTTTAATTAATTACATATTCATTTAACATTAGTCTCCCTCACAAAAACTGTGTTTCATGTAGTGAAGAATTTTAAGTCTACTTCATTTTCCATTTGTCCTTCTATTGCCAAGTACATTGTCTGGCACTCAGTAAGCACTAAATAAGTATGATTTTGATAATAAGTGAATAAATATTTTTATTTTTGTGCTTATTAGAAATGTGGGCTATGGTCATATAGAGAACATGAACATTCTAAAACAATAAAATTTACGCTTCTCCCCATAAAATTTAATGAAAGCGATCATGACTTTAACACATAGATATATATTCTTTTGTCTTTATTATATATATATATATATATAATTTTAAATCTTACATGTTTTAAATTCCTTATATGATTATATTGGAATGGCTAAATATTACTTTTTATTTTTCTTCTTTTCTCTCATGAAGTCAGGAGACTTCAGAAAACATAATGACATACCTGTCACTACGTTTAAATTACAGTTAGCAGAGAATTATCAAAGTTCATAAAAAGTACTATATCGAAAATTCAAGTTCTAAACTGTATAAATAAAATTATTTTTCTTCTAAGACCTTGGTGGAACACATTGTTGACACATACCTTGATGTCACAGAATACATAAAATTGTGATTGACCTGAAAGCCGATATAAATTATCACTCTCAACTCATGACAGGTTTCGATTCTGTAAGATCTCATAGTCCATTGGCAAGATGAAATACACACATGTGAAGTAAAAGTATATCATAAAATATGTTAAGTGTCCACACTGGCAATTTGAATTACAGGAACTCAGATGTGGGAGATATCAGCAAAGGCTGGGATAATCATGGCAGGCTTTATCGATGGGGATATTCACCAGTAGTATTTTGAATGTGGAGTTAGATTCTCCCTTATGATTAGATCTTTATGATTCTCTCTTTCAATAAGTTTTTATTTTAAACAATTATAATTTCTCAAAGTATCTTTTTTAACTCTATGTGGCATTATTTTTCTTTTTACTGGCATTTCCAAAGCTAGGCTATGAATAAATGCTAGCTGCATGTGATGTTTCATACACATTCACAAATACACACATGCACACACACACACACACACACATACACACACACACACACACACCCGAGATCTGGGTACAGATAGGTGGGGAACCTGCAGCATTAAGGCCACATGCAGCCCTCCAGATCACCAAGAGCAGCCCCTCCACCAAATCCTAAACTTCAAAGAACAAATCCCTTTATTAAAAGACTTCGTTCTCCTTTTATTAAAAGAGTTTGTTCTATAAAATTTGATTCAGTCAAAAGGTCACACTGAAAGTCCAACTCAAATATAAATCCTCCAAACTTACCACCATGACTACACCCTCTACTCTTCCCTCATTCCCTGGCCTAGCTAGAATGTTATTTCTAACAAAGTTCACAGGATACTTTAGAAGGCAGAGGAGGGAAATAACCTGTGAACTTTGAACCTACTTTTTCATTATAGTATGTTTCAGGTTGCCTTACATTTGGTGAGATGTTTGCTTGGCTAACCCCTCTAGAGTATCATCTTGTCCACTTCTCTCCTAGTGCCCAAGGTAGTGTGATAAGGGGGCAAGTGTGTAGGTTTTGAAATAAAAGAGAACCAAGGTTAAATTATAGCTTGGTGAGTTACTAGATGAAGGCTTCTTTCTCAATAACTTTAGCTGTACAATAGAGTTTATAATATTCTTAAGGATTGGAGGGAGAATTAAATGAGATAGTTCATAGAAAGGTCCTGATATACAGTAGAGATTATGTAAATGGAAGCTATTGTTAGCTTTTTCACAGAAAATATACTATGGGGTCTATGAAGAACAGAAGCAGGGAAGGAAGGAAGGGAGGGAGAAAGGGAAAGAGAGAGAGAGGGAAGGAGGAAGGGAAAGAGGGAGGGAGGGAAGGAAGGAAGGACGTACATGGTCCCAATGTCAATCACTCTGCTCTCAGTTTTTAGTTCAGGTTAGTCTTTGATGAAGGTGGGTTAGAAGAGGAGATGGGGTGTTAGACAGGAAGGATGGGTACATAGATATAAAGCCTCATGCAACATGATATTGGTATAAGTGGTGAAGAACAAAAAACAAAACTAGGAGATAAGTCCAATGTTTGTTGACAGCAAAATAAAGTGATAAAGAGTAATGCTGATGTCTGGCAGTACAGACTTGCTTCCAGATTCCACATGTGGGTACTGAATTAATCCCAAGGTGACTGGGGTGTGCTTAAGCCATAAACTTTTCTATCTAAATGGGGTTGGAAAACAGAGTCTGAGCCTATACCTGGGAGCAATTTGTGAGTACAGTTGCAGTAGAAATCTGGGGGAAGCACACAGTGGGGAAGCAGTATAAAGGCCAAAACCTAAAAAAATTAGATCCAGAATCTGGAACTGTGAAAAGTCCAAGAATTCCTGGGAAGGGGCCAGAGTGTGGAACAGAGTTACATATGTATTATTCCAGTTTGGAGAATCAACCTCTTAAAATGCCACTGGTCACCTCTGAATCCCCAGGGAAGCTAGAGATCTGATTTGCAGCCTCCAGTTTGGGAACTCATTCAAGCATCAAAGAGCTTTCCAGATTCACCGTGATACCAAACTAGAATTCAACAGTTTTCGTAAATACCTCAGGCTTTCTCAAGTCTGTTGAGAATTAAAGCAAAAGAGACATTCCTGTACAAGGTCATCACATATCAGGGAGTTATAAACTTCTCTGTGGTCCTAGCACGTGCCAAAAGATTTGGCACTTTGGGGAAAGTTTCTTGCTACTTCTTACCAGAAGAGAGGAGTCATGATGGTGAGCAGCCCGGGGTGGGAAGGAATGTTTGGAAGAGAAATGAAGACAAGCAACTGAAAAGGGAGGTACTCACAGAAGGGTGGGCTGGATGAGGTAAAGAAGCATGATGAAGCAGGGAGAAATGGTAATTTTCATGAATGTTGAGTGGCATTTGGCATGAAAATATTTTAATTTATTTGAAGTAGAATGCCTAATTTGAGGTCATGAAATGAAATTAACCAGCCATCCCAAACTGATAACTGAATGTATATAATCAATTTCCACTCTGTGGCTGGAAGAAAGGGAATGAAAATGCCAAGGCATGATTAACCCAACCTGAATTGGCAGAAAAGAGGACATTTGCCCATTTTAAACTTGAGCTTACAGCTTAGCCTCCACGTGGTGACCTGTGCACTGCTGTTCCTTTCACAGGAACTTCTAGTAACAACGCCACAGCTGTGTTGATTCTTTTGTTTCTAAAAGGAAGTATCAGAAGACTGTCTCTTCAGTGCTATTTTAATTATGCTCTGCTTAAAAGCATTGTATGTGTGTGAATCCTGTGATCATGATGTTAATTAGGACCATATTTAGATTCAGACTCAAATTGGACTGGATAATCATTTCCATTACCTGGTGTTTGATATGAGGCATCAAGTTTGTGCCAGTTGTACCAGGAGGATTTGTACAAACATGGGACCTTATTAGTGGTGTGGTGTGTTTTTTTCTGTATCTGCCTGGTTTCCTTCCCCTTTGGAAACCCAGAATGTGTGTGTGTAGGAGGCAGCAAGAGCACCCTGGATATGCAGCAGCAATTTGGGGAAATGTTGGGGGGTGGGGGGGAGAGGGTGGCAGGGTGGGAATAGAAACCACATTTTAAAAACATATTTCTAACTCTGTGCTGTGATGAAAGCCGCATTCTCTTTCAGATGCCCATTGCTCTCAATGAGATGCATTGTTTCCACAAATTCTCTTTGGCCCAGAATTCTATTGAAATAAAGGTCATAGCTTTTCTTGAAAAATTGAAGTATTTTACATAAGAAAATTTGGTATGGGTAGAGAAAAAAACAACTCCTTCTAGCTTGAGAAGTTGTAAAGGATTATGCTGCCTGAAATAATCTACTCAGGAAGGCATTTCTCTAGCTTAAAAATCACATATTACTTGTAAGTGGCCACTAGCTCTGAAAGTTTTTGAATGTATTAGTATATTGTTTTTCCTTTCAAAGGTGATGAAAAATGAGTTTCTTGGGGTTTGTTTCAGAGGGCTGATCCTAAAGAGAGATCCAGCTATGCCCCTCTGTGGCAAAAGCATGGCATCACACAACTTCCTCACACAGCACAGAGAAGCAAAGCCACTCAAGCTCTCTTGGTTTTTTCATTTACGAACTAGGTGTTTTAAAAGTGAACTGTCAAAATAGAAATAATCTACATTAACCAAGCAACATAAATGATTAATAAGAGTATGATACATTCAAATAAATCCTGCCACTGCAGAAAGCTTCTATGTATTCAGAAAATGCTGAACGTGGCAGAATTTTTAAAGCATTTGCTTTTAATATAAAGAAT
This sequence comes from Loris lydekkerianus, assembly GCA_963574355.1. Classification (NCBI taxonomy): domain Eukaryota; kingdom Metazoa; phylum Chordata; class Mammalia; order Primates; family Lorisidae; genus Loris; species Loris lydekkerianus. The sequence goes on from CAUYPK010103660.1 coordinate 11,786, forward strand.
TACTAACTCATTACTTACAAAAACCCATGTTCTTAAGCATTAAAAAAAAAAAACCTTTAAAAGGGCATTGGTAATGTATACAATAAGACACAGTGGATTTATATTCCTTTCTTTCAGTTTTTAGAAATTTAAATACTAAATAACTAAAAAGAAATTATAGAGCAGGATGGCATTGCCTTAGAGGCATTCATGGTGTAATCTCCTAAAGTCAGCTTTATTAGTGAATATAGAGAGGAAACTTGTGGCCCATTTAGGGTGGAGCATATTTAGTCATTTGGTTATTCTGTCTGTTCCCTTTGTCTTTGTAAATGCTATCCCTTAAGGAAGGAAGGAAAGAAGGAAGGGAAGGAGACAGGAGAGAAGAGAGTGGGGAGAGAGCAAAAATAGAATTAGAGAAATGGAGAGAGAGCGATACGGCCTGACGGCAAGAAGATCCTAATCCCTGCAGGTCAGGCCCTGCATAAAGTGTATACTTGACAAAATTAACTGTTTGTCTAATCAATCTACACCTAGTTTTAAAAAAAACAGAAAATATAATCTCTCAATGGGCAGCCACATGTCCAGCTAAAGCTGTAGGGATTTGATTACCAAAAACGAATGGGTAAAAGATTTTAGAGGACAATTATCCACCCCCATAAGGACACACACTGACTCCGTGGTGTGGCATAGGAGGCCCTTCCTGCCTCTTCTCATCTCTGTGGTGTCTCTGCTCTCCTGCCAGAGGGGAACCGTAGCAGTCTCTGCCACACCCACCAGCAGTGGAGGTGCACACTGACGAGCTACTTAGTAAAGGCCCTCTGGAGGCTGGCCTCCACTTGCTTCCTCAGTCTCACCTCGCCTCCTCTTCTGACCCCCTTAAGACAAGTTTCTCACACGCCACCATTTCCTCTGTGTGTATTACACCATTTCACACTTCAAGACCTCTGCCTGTGAATTTCTTGTCCTCTTATTTCTCTTGATTAATTGACTGTCTTCATTGAAAACTAGACTCCGGTGCCCCATCCTCCAAGAAAATATCCCTCATTTTCCAGACTAAATGACCAGACCCTTCTCTTTTCTCCATGTATCACTGTCTTAACTTTGTCTTTTACACTCTGCATATTATAAAGATTCTCCTCTACTTAACAGTGTTCAGCTACAAGGATTCAATAATGTGAGAAAAGGGGAAGACAAAGAAAAAGAATATCAAGTTGCCTTGTCATCTCCACAGCTGGAGTGATTGTCCTCTTAGCCTAGATGTCAGCTTTGAATGAGTTGTTTACTATGGTATGTGCCTTATATTTGAGTGTTGTTTTATTATATATTTGGTAGTAATGAAAAGTAAAATTCAAAATATAAATATCTATATTTATAGTTTTTTTCTAGAGGATGGGAGAGTTAAGTTCAATCAACTTTTACAGTTCTCACAATAACTATAGAAATGTATATACAGTCATTTTGAACAAATGAATTTATGTAAGCAATGTATTTATTACAGTTTATTTTTATAAGTAAAAGATAAGTGTCTATATTGAAATATTCTATTTGCTTGACTATTTCCCTTATTAAAATGCAAGTTCCTTAACTCAAGATTCCACGTCTTACTTTTCTTTATATCTCAGCACCCAGAACAATGCCTTGTTTACCCAAAAGTGTTTCTCACATCTTGGAAATGCTCCTATGGAACTCCATTGGGGTCACATTAGAAGAACTCACATAGCATCACTGTTTTCCTTCTTACAACATTACCTGTGGCTGTTTCCAGAAGAGATTTGTCCTCCCAGAGTTCAGCTGTTCCACACGAGAAGAAACCTGAAAATCAGTAAATTAAACTTAGCTTTCAAATACACTAGTGAGGTGTATTAGCAGTGGAATTTACTAATATTAGCACATAAGTGTCGAAAAATCCGAGTTCTATTTCTCCAAAGAATGAGAAGGAATTAAGATGCTCAGCTCTCTCACAGCCATACAATCAACACAAAATATGATCCAGGGTCACCAAACAGGTTATCCATGGACGACTTTCATTCTTACTGGAGTACAATGTGGGTAGCATCAGAAGCATCTGGATGCAAGTTGAACTCCAAATGAAGAGTTGGCATTAGGTGCTAGTAGTTTCATGAAATCTAGTTGTTGAAATTTTCTTTTTTTTTTTTTTTTTTTTTTTTAAGTAAAACAACTCATGGTTGAGGTTTTATTTTTAGGTTAAGGGTGAAATTTTTGATTGATGTCTCAGGATACGTAAATTTATCATGAGTACATATTTTATTTTATTTTATTTTATTTTATTTATTTTTTTTTTTTTTTAATTTTTATTTTTTATTGTGGAGAAGGGGCAGGGAAAGAAGGCGGGGGAAGAGGTGAGTGACAGGGTCGGGCCAGTGGCATGGTACCACATTGGCTGTATCTAGGTAGAGGCAGTTTCAGGCCGGGCCTTGCTGAGTTGTTG